>JAGSMT010000110.1:1200000-1515510 GCA_029286875.1 Lamproptera curius
ATCAAATTCTTATGGTACCCGTTTTATTCAACGATAAATAGATATTCAACCAATAATAACGCAACACATATTGGCTTCAATAATTTGACGTTAGGATATTTACAAAAGTTACATAATGGTCTTGTTATAATAAAATTTTGTTAAGATTCATGTATTTTTGTTACTCTTGAGTGCAGTATATACTTGTAATAAAGACGTTTAAATGGTACAATAATGGAACTTGAGTACTACATACGTAAAGGGAATATAGATCGTAAGTAACAGTTTTATAACCAACTTTTTCGTTACCCTTTCATCATGGGAAAAAATTACAAGTTTAAGATTTAGAAAATGTGTTCTTAAATTTAATTCAAATTTTAGGATCAATGGAAACATCCACCATTCGAGGCAGAAATAACGGCGGATGGCTGGATTTACGCAAGAGGAGTCCAGGACATGAAGAGTGTGGGAATGATACACTTCGAAGCTGTCAAAAGGCTCAAAGAGGCCGGCGTTAAGCTGAAACGCACTGTTCACTTAAGCTTCGTACCAGGTATACTCATTTTGTTGTCGTTTCGCTTTGTAATGACAAAAAAAAGGACTTTTACGTTATGGTAATCTTCGTCCCACCTATAAGAAATATAAACAAAATATAGACATGGTTCCATTGCCATCGATACATAAGATACTAGCAGTCCAACCACGACTATTCCCGTATTACTTCATCATTATTGGATTTTCCTTGGGTAAATAGTAGCCCATGTTACAGGTAAATGTGGCTTTCAAATGGTGAAATAATTTTTAAAGTCGGCCCATTAGTTATTGAATTAATTCATTAGAAAAACACACAAAATACCAATATTTCCTCTCTATAATTTTAGTATAAATTACGAGTATATGTCGTTCACCTCGTTTACTATTTGAAGTGCCCTTACAAACAAAAATAATAGTGTTTTCAACCTACTGCTTTCTCGAGTAACTAACACGAGGGAATTAATTCCATTGTTACATCTTTTAAAATATCCTATGATAAATATATTTTGCCCAAATTAATCTTATATTTAATATGTACATGAACAAAGTAATCATTAATAGTGTTGTTTCACAAATATATTCTCTGTTCAGAAATTTTATGAGCATTTTGCAAGGGCCAAGTCAATATCTAACGATTAGCAGAGAAATACTTTTAACCTATCTTTATTATTAATATTGACTGTATTAATTTGTGCTTTTTACCATGAAAAAGATGAGGAAATCGGCAGCACGTCGGGAATGAAAGCTTTCTCAGAATCAGAGCATTTCCTTAAGCTTAATGTGGGCTTTGAACTAGACGAAAGTATTCCTAGTGACAGACCAAAAACCTTCGTGGCATTTAATGGAGAGAGAACTACTAGACGTAAGTTTTATGTTTGAATATTATTACGATACTACTTGTTACTTAAGAAGAAATATTAAGTTTATTTAGTCTAAACGCAATTATCTGAAAGATTTTTTTTTAATTATGAAACAAAACTCCATGTTGCTAATCTACAAACCATATTTTATTTAGAAGTAAAAATTAATTAATAAAATTAAAACTTTTAGAGATTCTTAAAAATTGTTTTTTATATTGGATTTTCTTCATTATATTTAATTTTAGTGCCAATCTTAACGTTAAAAGAAAACAGTTTTTTTTTTCACCATAAACATACATTTTATAACAAAACCAAAGCAAAATAAAAATGTACTTATAATTTTTTTCTGTTTTTTCACATATTCTTCCAACAGTTAAATTTTCAACAATGACACAATTGTTGAACTCCGATTGCGTTCATTTTTCATCATCGCAAACGCATATGATTGAACTAGTAACATTAAAATTAGCATGTAAATGCAATTTATAGTAATAATGGTTACATTACGCACAAATGTTTGAAATATTCGCTTGTTTCTGACAGAAACATTAATACAAGTTTTAATTCCATGTCCTAGTTAAGCAATGCAGTTAATGATTTAATCCATGTTATAGTTCGTACACGAACGCATATCTCTTTGCCTTATTACGTTTTGTTATAACACACAGTTCAATTGGGGTTAATTTCTGTCATTACCAAGTAAGATTCTAGTTCTTTATCTTTTTTACATAACACGTCATGTTGCAAGTTTAGTTTAATTTTTGTTCATAACGTATTTTTTAAAATTTCTTTGGTGTTGTTTTTTTAGAGGTGAAAATAACATGTAAGGCGAACCGGGTCATGGTGCCCTAATTTCTCCCAATGCTGCAGGTGTTAAGGTATTTTTTATAAAAAAAATATTTAAACTAGTTTTTACAAAAATTAAGTAAAAAGAAAGCAAATTGAAAAATGACCGTGGATCGGATGAAAATAATTAAAAAAAATTGCATAAACCACATCTGCTTTCCAATTCTTTATTGAGAAGAAATAACTTGTTTTGAATAATACACGTAGAGTTGCAGAGACTTTGGTTTTTTGTTTCTTATGAATTTTATTTGTATCACAGATAAATTACATAATCAATAAATTCATGGAGTTCAGAGAGAGTGAGAGGAAAAAGTTGAAAAGTCTCGATCAACTAGGCGACGTAACAACTATTAATCTTACTCAGCTTGCGGTAAGTTAACAACTTTATAAAAACTTTACTAATAGATATTGAACGATCAATCAATTTTGATAAATCTACTGCGTTACTAATGAGATACAGTTTTTGACGTGACAACGTCATATAAATTGGTTTAATAGGGAGGCACTCTCGAAAAATTTTGCCATGGCGCCGCTCACGTAACGCTCTCCATAGGTAGCCATGAGAGAAACTGAGAGGCACGCGTCTCTCTTACTCGCACGCAGTTGGCCTGTTTAAGTGAAAGAGAGGCAGAGAGAAAGACAAAAAGGATTGATCCTTCTTCCTACTATACGAATGAATATTCACATTCACAAAGATACTACCACTAAAAGACGTTGTCACGTATAACTTCCGTTTGTATACCGATTTTAAATCTCTATCTATCGATATTTAGTTATCGCTTAACTTTCATCATGATGGCTGATAAACCCACCCCATCTTAAGTTAATATTAGTTAAGGCTTTGCGGTTTAAAAACACTTCTTACAACCACTATAAAAATCAGTATAAAAATAACACAGTAGGAGAAAAGTTTTGTTATGAAATTAAGTACCTAATATTTCAAATTAATATTATTTAAACTTAGGATGTGCTCATTAAAGTCCATTATATATATATATATATATATATATATATATATATATATATATATATATATATATATATATATAAATATACATATTGGACTTTAATGAGTATATATATATACAACTTCTAACTAATCAAATATGAAGGAACTTGTAGAAGAACGCGGAAACGGTTTAATTTTATAATGAAATAAACCTTTTTAAATAATACCATTTATGTAAACTTTACGATTGTATTTGCTACATTCAAGTCATAAATATGTTAATTTCATTGAAAACAGCACTTAATCTTAATGAAAACAATGTTTCTGTCTAAGCAGTTTATAACTTAGACAGCTTGTCTTGCTTAAAGGAATTTTATTTTAAAAGCTAAAATATTTTTTGTTTTCTTCAAGTCGGTATTATTAAGCTATACACCAACCAAATAAGAAGTTGAATTTACTTTAACAAGGTTGTTTTACATTACTGACCCGAAAAACTAACAAGTTTTTATTGATGTACCATCTTTATTTCCTCCAGCCTCCTTAGCCTAGTGGTATGGGCATTGGCTGTAGAAACCGGAGGTCGTGGGTTCGAATCCTACGGGGACTCAAAAAAATTTCATTGTTGTTTCCTAGTTGGTTAGGAAAATTTGGGCCGATCGCCCAATTGTCCAAAAGTATGTAAAATGTCGGTCCACCTACCAACCCGCTTTGGACCAGCGTGGTGGGATACGGTTTAAAACCTCCTATTGGATAGGGTGTATTAGGGGAGGCCTATGTCCAGCAGTGGACTATCACAGGCTGATGATGTATGATGTTTATTTCCACGACCCGCTTGGCGCAGTGGTTATTATGCAAAAGGGTGTGGGTTCAATTCCCGCAACGGGAAAGATATTATGTATTGAACAGTGTGTTTTTCTTCTTTAAGTGTTCATATTTACTTAACACTTTTCATATACGATATAAAAATGTGTATATGTATTCATCAGTGTTCTAGTTTCCATAATACAAGCGTTGCCTAGCTTGGGACTAAGTAACGTTACGTTGTTTGTCTAGGAACATCAATTAGATGCTTAATAAGACAGTGTGGCGTAGTTAACGAAAGTTTATTCTTATTTTGATAGAGTGTAAAAGAGGTATAGAGTAGATTTAGTTTTAAATGCTCCAATTTCTCGAAATTTAAAAAAATCTCTTTTATATGTATAACAATTCTTGTAAAAACATGTCGTCACTAAACAAAAGTACAAAGAGGAGTTTTTGATTAAATCATTTGGCCTGATTTATTTAAAAAATTATAAGCGATAATCGTACCCCAAATTGATAACTAATTACTACAAACTAGCGACCCGCCCCTGCTTTGTACGGATGATATGCTGATAACAAATATACCTACAATATTAAGCATGTGTTATACATATAAACCTTTCTCTTCAATCACTGTATCATGTAGTTTAGAGATTAACATACATAGGGATATAGGGACAGAAGAAAACTACTTTGTTTTATACTATATAGTGATAGTGATAATTGATGATAATTAAGTATTTCAAATAACCGCAGGGAGGTGTTCAAATTAACGTTCTACCCGAAGAACTATCCGTCAGTTTCGATATAAGAATTTCACCAAAGCAAAATCACGATGATTTCGAAAATATGGTAAGAAAACGTTTAATTTATATTTATTGTATGATTCGTTTGATTGTGATAACTCAATGACATATAGTATTTGAATATTAACTGCAAAGATCTGAAAATCTTTTCTACCGTGGTTCGAAAACGATACCGTGTTCCGGCTTAAAGGGCACACATAGGGTATATAATGTTATTACTGGTTAAATGAAACTTACTATGGCGTATTTCGCTACATCTCTGTAACTAAGTTAACGTCCTGAATGTTTTATGATTGCACTTAAAAATAAATAATAAGTGACTATATCAATAGTTGCAGAGTGCTTTAACTTTTATAGATAAGTGCAACAAGTTTATCGCAAAGGGCAAACAACTGTGAACACATGAATAAAACATGTGTACGTCGCTTTATTACTTATAAGCTTTTATTACCCAAAACATAATTAAAAGTGTCAGAATATATTTATAAAAATGCGCGTGATACTGTGACAGTGTTAATTCTTTTTATAGATCCTGCGCTGGTGCAAGGAAGCCGGTGAAGGTGTCACTATCAAATATTTCGTGAAGAATCCACAAGTAAAACCGACTGATATCGGTAGCGACTCCCACTTTTGGAATGCTTTACATAAATCTGTGCAGGAAATGTAAGTTATTGTGCACTTGTATGTTTTATATGTATTATTGATTTTTTTAAACAGATTTTTATATTTAAGAGTAGTGGAATCCGTTGTCACTGAGGATCGAATATCCCCTATTCGGTCCTGTACGTCACGGTGCCTATTTATGAGTTAGGAGGCTGAAAAATCTATTGTTCTGGTTTGAAGGGTACCGTATCTAAAGTAATTACTGGGAAAAAGAGGCACAAAATCCAATGTCACATTAGTGAATGAAATTTAAGCTTATTACGTTAATTGTTGCAAACACTTTAAGAAGAGCGTCTCGTCAATATCCTGCTCATCGCGTCGATTAATTAAAAAAACCCTAAAATTAAATTATAATTCGATACCTTTGCTTTAATTTGAAATTGAGAGCAAATCGTTCATTCATTCATCCATATTAGTACGCTTACGAATGTTTGTTACAGCATTAAACAATGAAATACCCTTATTTTCAGGGGCTTAGACATCCTGTGCGTGGTATGTCCAGGATCGACCGACGCGCGTTTCATCCGAAGAAAGGGCATCCCGGCTATCGGGTTCACACCCCTTCTCAATACGCCAATGCTGTTACACGCACACAATGAAAGAGTGCGTGTAGACGACTTCAAGAATGGCATTGACGTCATGACGGAAATACTTAAAGCAATCGCTAACGTTTAAACACAAGATTAAACCAAAATCTTTATTAATGGAAACATGGTGAAACCCGTTGAAACGAAGCAGTCATACATGTAGCGCACTGAGCGACGATCGACTCAAAACGACATTATACAAATGACGTCACTTCGTTGCTATGGGTTAAATTCTTTACATTAATTCGGTGTCTTATTTGGCTGGTGTAGTAATAATAGCTGTGTGTAAGCTTTAAGATAATTTATTCCCGTGTCAATACTATTTTTCTCTTTTTATAAATAAAAAATGTACAGATATTTCATATTTTTCTTTTAAAACATTCTTTAATAAATTGTAAATTGCTTAAGATGTTACTATATACACACGTTAATATATTGTCGAAGAAAAAGAAATTAATGTAATAATTTAATAAATTCTTAAAATCGTAACTGCCTATAAAAAGTAATTCATTTCAAAAATTAAATTTTCCTTAGAATAATTAGTTCTGATACTCTAAAACTTATCAAATCCACAAATTTACGGATTTATCGGACTATGATATTGATATATGATATATATGACATACCAACTTAGTCTGCCCGTGATCATGAATGCTGGAAAGAATCCGAAACGTCGGGAATAAATATATATATAAGTAACGCGATAAAATCCGCAAATTAGTGGATTTTATATGTATAATAATCGCGTAAATAAAAGAAATGCTTTAAAACCTCGCAAAAATTAATGCTTCCAATAATTTTATGTAAAATTTTGACATAGACCTTGCTATTAATGTCAGTATGTTTTCATAAAACAAATAAAATTACAATAAAATAACAAATAAAACTCAACAAATTGTTATAAACGTATTAATTGAAAATTCAAAACTTTTAACATGGAATATTTACATTTCATCAAACAGATTTTACAATCCCTGTAACTTATACCAGAAGTATTTCATCGCTTTATCCGAATCAATGATCTGCTTTCCATATTGCTGCCTATCCTGGACATCGCCTGCATTGAGACGATCCGCCTTTGGGACGTCAATGTGGGTCTTCTTTCGTTATAATACTCTTCAATCTCTTGTAAAGTTAAATCCGAAGTTTCAGGCATAAAGAAATAAAGGTAGATAGTACCTGTTACAGATTAACAAAAGTTCCATCATCATAATCATCAGCCCGCGTTATTCCACTGCTGGACATAGGCCTCCCCTAATGCACGCCTTCTCCATTAGGTGGTTTTGGACCGTATCCCACCACGCTGGCCATTTCGGGTTGGTGGGTGGACCGACTCTTACATGCCCATCCGACGCATGAATCATCTTACTTTTCAGACAATTGGGTGATCGGTCCAAATTGTCCTAATCAACCAGAAAACAACGATAACACAAATCTCCTTCCCCGCTGGATTCGAATCCATAACCTCCAGTTTATAAATCAAGAGCCAATACCGCCAGACCACGGAGGTGGTCTACAAAAACAAAAGTTTATATAAAGTAAATTAATGGTTTAAACAGGTACTGCATAAATCATTACCTCATCGCAGCCCTCGCCTATGTACTTTTTTTAATCTACAGATAAATTTATTTTAGTTATTACTTTATTCAATTCAAGTCAGGACTTCACTTTTTATCTGCATTTTTATTGATAAAATTCGTTTTACAAAAGAGTACGAACAACAAACAATAATCAGTATTAGTATAAAAGTAAAATTCGGGAATACCTATTCAGTCAATTACAATAGTAAGAAACTATGATTTATCATCTAATATTTATGATTATTCATGAAGTATAAATATATTAATAGCTTATATATTAATTTTGTATGTATTTGCATCTCAGAATCAATAATTAACTGGCAGAGAATGCTTTTGGCCTTTTTTTGCAATTTAAATCCGCCATAGTATCACCTAACTGTACATGAAGTGTAAATAAATAAATAAAACTGCCAAAAGTATCTTAAAACGGGGACAAGAAGAGTAAACAATTACCGAAAACGACAGTCGAAGCTATTAGAAATGGCTTTTCAATTTCCTTTTTCTATTAGCTATTACTAGCCTTTTTGTACACACACTTTTGTTCTATACAACCCAACTATTTGTTATTTTTTTTAAACTCACTAAAATGCTACATTTCGATTATACAACAAACAAAAGCCAGGATTTCCCTTAAGTTGCATCTTAACCATATTAAAATATTAAAATAAAATAATCAAACCTAGGAAGGACACAATCCCAAATCCGAGAATAGTGTTTTCAAATCCGATTGTATTCTCAACGTACACGTAGCTTTGGTTCGCGCAAAATATCAACACATTTAAGAGAGAAAGTGTCAAACAGCCTAATAGGCCTCGAACCTGAAAAAAAAAGTAAAGTAAAATAAATATCTCTTATGTATCGATCAAATTCCTGGTAAAAATAAATATTAATAATATTGATGCAGATAAACATAACTTTGTAGAACCGATAATGAGATATTAATATCGTTTGAAAGAAATTTCAGAACGATAGATGACGATCATAAATCTTGAAATATTTTTTATTCAATATAATGAATATAACCATTGTAATTTTGTGAAGCAATATAGGTTGTTTTACATAATTACTACAATTTATGAAAACTTAAATAATAATATAAATATTTCTAGGTTAGAATCAATCTAGAAATTTTCAATCAAATCAATCATAATCAGATATTCAAGAATATGGCCCTTAAACCTTCTTGAATTTTAAGGTATTTTTTCTACGAAGGCGTCAATGACGCACTTTAATTTTATTCTTACAGTTTGTTTCGTGTAAACTCTCTCAGTAGTTTTTATAGTTTATTTAGTTATTTAAAGTTTTGTTAACATTGTATGTAATACAAATAAGGCTTTCTTACTTGCAAAGGAGCCATTTCGAAGATAAGAATCGTTGGAATAGTTATATATCCAATGCTAGCGAACGTGAGGTAAGCCATATAGCACAACTGTGGAAATATACTAGCTTCCTGCACATATTTAAGAAACATTCCAAGTATTAGACATACAGCGCTCACCCCTAAGCCTGAAATAAGTAAAAATATAATCTAATATTGTTTAGGTAAACATGGAAAATTCTCCTAAACCAGAAGGTAATACAGAAAAGTGTCTAAGTATGTTCTGGCTGCCGTGGAGTAACTAGTTCATTTGAAATAAATACCTTACATGGGACAAAACTATTGCAAAATTAACTGTGACACATACAGTCACACAGATACGAGGAACATTAATATCTTCTTCCCCATATAAAAACTAAAAACGATAAAGAAATCAACTAGAATGAGACATAAAATTTTAGGTCTAGCCTTGGGCGTTCAGATTGACTACGTTTGGATTCCTTGACAAAATCCAGCTTACTAGCATAGAACAATTATCAGGATCAGCCTTATCAGCCTGTGCCAGTCTACTGCTGGACATAGGCTTCCCCTAGTGAACGCCACCGCTTCCGATCTTCGGCTATTCTCATCCAGCCCACACCGACCACTTTGCGAATGACGTCACACCAAATTGCCGCAGGGCGTACTTCACTACGTTTGTCGAGCCTCGGACTCCACTCCAGAACTTTGCAACTCCAGCGGTCGTAGCTTCTGCGGCTTATATGACCGACCCCTTGTCGTTGACCTCTCTTTTTCTCTCTCTCTGAGGGATCTCTGACGGTTCGTCGGATCTCTGACAGATCAAATCATTTTTGATGCAGTCCTTCCATTTTATTTATTCCCAACAAGTACGATTATTGTTTTACTAAATACTACTGCTACTGTAACTAATTCCACTTACTTGAAACCAACGCAAGGGTCTTCGAGGATATCTAGATATCAGAACCGAAAATAGTATTCCTGAAAGAATTCTTGTGAGACCCAACAAGATGCCGCCGATGGACGAGTTCACACTTGAATGTGACGCCTGGAATATCACTTATATTTTTTTCACAGACTTCGTATTTTTACACAGACCAAATCTTAAATATCGTTTCACCATAGAAGAAACCAGAAGTATTTGATTGTTCCTCTCAATTCATTTCGAAAATATTTATCTATTGTCCGCTTATTTTTACAAATTAATTAAAGCACGTATAATATAAATGTTCAATATAAAATATTTCAAGAGAAAAGCAAGGATTGTCTTACCGGAATTGATTTAGTTGTACGTTAAATAAAGATGTAGAAAAGTCAACCATTTTTCCACAAGGTAAAAGCAGCAAATGACAAATAATAATAATAGCCACTAACTTGAGCCTTAGTTTTTGGCTATGCTAGTGTTTCATCTAATTTTTTCCCAAGGATTTATGCCGAGGACATGAGGCCTCCTTGGCGAATTGACTTCATCTCATTATTTATTGCTATGTAGTAACACAAGTAGGAGTACTAAATCCACTTTTTACGGATCGCGGTAATTATTTATATTTAAGTTAAGATATGTCTGTATCCCGCAAAGACATTTACCATCTAAGTCTACGCGTGATGATAGATGCTGGAAAGAGTTCGAAACGTCGAGTATAAATAGAAATAAATAACGCAAAAAATGTGTAAAAAGTGGTTTTGATATGTATAATAATCGCGTAAATAAAATAAATAATTAAACATAGGAACGATAATTTAATTTAAAAAATTCAGACCTGCAATATTTCAGCGGCCCACATCAATAAAATTGTTGTTCCTGAACACTGTGAGAATATCACATACACTATAACAATCCAGAAAGGCCTGCAAGCAGATTTGCTAAATAAAATCTTTAGACGTTCTGTTAATGTCAACCTGTTAAAACGAAAAAAACGTTAGCATATAAACATTTTAATACAAACCTACCACAGTTTAATGTCTAAGAATTCATTTAAAGTTCAACAAAAAACATTGCATTAAATACACATCCGTCTGAGTGATGTTAACGCTATTAATATAAATATTATAAATGTTTGAATTAGGTACTCGGTTTTGCGGAAAAAAATCGAAAGCTATTCAAAATAAAATAGTATGAATTGAAAAAAAGATATAAATGTGATCGTATTTCTTAAGAGCTTTTACTTTTTAAATAGAGAGCTGATAAAATATTTGATAAGGTATTTAAAAGCAAAAATCATAGTAACATTTAAAAATTTATGCTAAATATAGTTTTAAATGCACAACTACATTGTGCCTTGATTAGATTCGATAGTATTCAGCTTAAATTTGTCATGTTTTTTCGAAACAAAACGTTCACCTAAAACTAAGTCATACGAACTGCCCTTTAAGCTCCCGCACTGAGACATGTAACATTTGATCATATTACCCAGTATTTACAGAAGTTACGGTGCTTTAACAACTAGAACATAGTAATGCTCATAAACTACGGCTTATCAGCAAAAAAAGAAGATTCTCGGTAATGCTCCCAAATAATAAATCCAAGGTAGTACACCGTACAAAGAGGGCCTAAGGCTTTAATTAATATCAAACCCTTTAAGGCAACCATAATATTATAAACAAACATTACCTGTGAATGTCGTTATCCTGTTTGTATTCCAGCATTTGTTCCAATTCAGCCTCGACGTTATAGGAGGCTGCCCGGAACTTTCTCAACACTTTTATAGTATTATCCGGCGTATCGTTCATAAGGACGAAGTACGGTGTCTCCGGAAATACGAAACTGACGAAGAACAACGCTACAGTGTAGCCACCGTTAAAGAAAGACAACTGGTACCACTTCAACACCGAACCCAATGAAGCCTGTGATAAATAATTGTTGAAAATTAAAGTATGTTATTACGCGTTTATACTGTCAAATTACAGAACTCATGTTGACTGCCGGAAAAAATTTCATATGACGAACAATATAGAATAATACATTTTATATGAAATAACTACTATTTCATTAATAACTGTCGGAATAAGAGGTACGATCATCAAACAAAGTATTTTAAATATGTATGATTATTTTTCAAGTATTATGCAGTGTCCTAAGACTTTTAGTCTAATTTTAATTATATGATGAAATCACTTGTCAGGGTCATCTTGATAGACGAAGTTTTTTCTAAAATTATACTAACAAGATTAAGTTTACATAAGGCAATCGTAACTTAAAATACCTTTAGAATACTTAAATACACGAAGTTATCAATCACATATTCTAAATCATTCTGTTCGTTCCAAAGACAATATTCTTATTTTTTTAAATACTAATTTATATAAACCTGCAAGGTTATTCCGATTGAGATGGCGATCGCAGGCCACGAACCAACGACCCCACGAATGTTGGGTAGGGTTATTTCTGTCATATAAACTCTTGGAGCACCTATAGCCATGCCACAGCCGACACCAACTATAACTCTACCTGTTCACAAATAAAAATACTTATGAAACCCGCCAAGATATCAATTATCCAACAGAAAATAATATGATACAAACAAATATTAATTAGTAACTCAGATAAAAACTATATATACAACATGATTAAATATTTAAATGTAATGCATAGAATTCGTCGACGATTAACAACGTAGATTTAAAAGCCAATAAATCTTGACTTTGGACCTTATTACGCAAATTCTACTTCAAATTCAAGATCGATAGATTATATACAAAGCAAATATCATGTTTTGTATAGGTGTAAGCTGCAGTAGGCAAACATTTCAAATTCAAATTCAAATATCTTTAGTCAATATATAGATGTAACACTCGCTTATTGATTGTCTAGAACGCTACCACCGATTCGGAATCGGACTACTCCGATCTGAAAAGAATTATCATTTATAAATTCATTTGTTATAATAACAACATAAACGTTCCTTTATTACTTTTTTAAATTTGTTTAGGTGACTTACCAAATAGTCAATCATAGCTGATAAAATGTCTTTAATACGGTTGAACTTTTTAAACAAAAAACTTAAACAAATGTATAATGCTTATCACATAATAAGGTCTGCCATACTACCTATTATCAAGTCCGTAGGTGATTTCGCGAACCCCGTAAAAATCCAGCCAACGGCCATGGGTACTGCACACAATGCAAACATACTGCGCCTCCCAAAACTGTCCTCAATGTAACCGCTTATCAAACAACCGACAGCAGTTGCCAAAGCTAATACGCTCACTGAAAAAAGATCAGCTAATGTAACAGTAGAACACCTAATATGGTGTATCTGTACTTATATCATAAAGAGGAAACGTAGGTATTGTTGTATGTAACCTGTAAATTTGAAAATTACTCAACCAACAATTTTTTTTTTCTTTATCTTGCTAACATTAACTAACAATACATTTACTATCGGAACTATTATAAAATGAAACCAACTCAGGTTAAGCCAAAGTTTTTGCCATTAAATGTGTTTAAGCTCAATGCCCACCCGCGCAATGGCACGACCGCTCGTTAACAAAATAATCATAGTAACTATAAATACAAATAATGGAGGCCTGTAAGCTAAACGTAAAGCATATTGTAAACATAAAAATAAACCTGTCAAAGGAACTCCATATTTTTTGCAGGTTCCAAATTCTAATGGTTTAAAGATGTTTGGGTAGATAATAGACAATATCTAATAGTTACACATGTCATCAATTAATTTAATCACATTATCAAATAATTTTAGTTGCTATTCCAATAATGAATCGATATGGCATACCCACGTTTCGTACCATGAATGTTCGAAGCACATTATTGATTTTATTATTACTTTATTCTGAATAAGCTATTTTATAAATTGTTTTATCACGTGGATACTAGACATTGTAAAATGAATCAAAGTTTACAGGTTTGATAGCACTTTTTTATGCATAAATAACATAGGAATAATAAAACACCGAGATGAAATAATAAAAAAATAATTGATATAAATTCTAAATACATTATCACTATCAGTACCCACCAATAAAAGACGCATTGCTTATAGCAGGTGCAATTTTAAGATCGGTGATGGACATTTGGGTTATTACAGAAGAGAATCCGAATGCTAGACCGATTGTGACAGAAGTTAAATTGGCTAAAACGCCATAACACAGCTGTATCATTGAGGTTTTAGTCCAAATTCCTGGATCTGGATAAACTATTTCCGACTTATCATGTTGCAACATATTTGCAAAATTTCTTCTTCGTACTTAATTAATAAATAATAAAATTTAGACGTTTCCATAGAAAAGGAACATAATTTTTGATTTCCTTATAATATAGACAGTCTCAAATATTTGACAGACTAATGACAAGAAGAAGACAAGAACAGTAGATAATGATAAACATTCGATAAACATTACCACAAAAAAATAGTTAAGGCTCAATTTCGGTTACTGGAAGAGAAAAAAGCAAAGGAAAAAAGTTAAAAAAAATCATACATATTTTTCCATCCACATTTATCATATAAAAAAAACATATAGTATAACTCAGTCTAACGTGACTAGGACTTTTAGATGACTTATACGATAAAAGTTTTTTTTTTTTTAAAAAAAAGGGAAATTATAGCAATGAAAGTATTTAAGTTTGAATTTTGATTTTAAGTTCCGTTTTAGATCTCGAGCCTTTTATATAAGTGTCCGTGAAAATACAGAAAAGTAGATAAAGATTCATATTAACCAATTTTTCCATTTGAATACTTTTGGAATAGCTAATAAAACGTTGTGATTACTTTCCCATCAGCCTCAATGCCCTTAACACGATACATAGAAGTGGTTTGAGACTACTGCTTTGCACCATGTCACCATGCCCCTATCACCATGAACATGTAACCTACCTGTAAAAAAAGATGTCCTAACTACAACGTTTTAACGAATTACTTTATTTCTTGGTCTTCGTTAAACTGACGCAATGATTTAAGACTTAGATGCTAGCCAATGGTTGTTCCTATCAACTTAGGTTGGCATGAACAACAAGTTACAATAAGCGCAAGGGAAACTTTGGCAGGGTTTTTGATATATATACGTTTTTTATATAAAAAGCATCCTAGCCAACTGATTTCTTCTACATAGGCACTAGTTTTAATTACTTATTTGAAACACAATATATGCTTAGAAATTCTAATCTCCCTCACGTTTGCTATTTTTTTATAAATCGATTTAAAAGTTTGATTTCCTCAAGTTCATTAAATATGATTCGACTGGATGAGAGAAATCAGCTGTATAAAAGTCATAAACTTAAACTCTTATTATATGTATATTTTGTTTTAGTAGAGAAAGAGTGATTAACATCGAATAACATAAGTTTTAACAAACTATACAAAAATTTTGCATCTAACTATGGATACGTCAATGATTTTTATTTACTGACCATACATTTTTAGGAATTTGTATTTCTTACTTTTTGTCGTTTTCCTTTTTCCCTGATTTTTTTATAATTTTTTGCAACTATAAGATCGTTCATATATTTTCTTCATTGTTTATAAATTTACAATAATCATTTACATTATTTTCTGTTTCGCGTTTAGTTAATAGTTTACAAGTCAAGTTACTACGATTATTATATTACTTTAATAAATAAGTAAATATAGAAACTAATCTTTACCGATGTATTCAGCGGTCACGAGTTAAATATTATTAAATACACTTTATTATAATTATTTCTTTTATTTACGCGATTATTATACATATCAAATCCACAAATTTTCGGATTCTTTCCAGCATCCATACCAACTTAGTCTGCCCGTGATCATGGATGCTGGAAAGAATCCGAAACGTCGGAATAAATATATATAACTAACGAGAAAAATCCGTAAATTTGTGGATTTGATACACTTTATTATTTTGAGTACTGTTGTCTAAAACAAAAAGGGCTTCGTATATTTGTTGTTCGCAAACTGCGCCGTGAACACTGGTTTCTGGTCTTGCATTTGATCCAATCGAACGTCCTCCTCAATCGCTGAAAGAATCTGAAGCAGGGTTGAGCGAGATATTTTGCTGAACTCGACACCATCAGCTTGTTTAACCACTTTGGTATCTGCGAAATGTAACAAAGATGTTTAGTTTTTTAAAATAAATTAACATTATATCTAAGGCGAGTATCATCATCATCAACAGCCTGTGTCAGTCCACTGTTGGGTTGTTACACACGCCTTCTCTAAAGCACGCTTCATTATGGGGTTATGGACCGTTTACCTCCACGCTGGTCCAATGCGGGTTGGTGGGTGGCTCGCCAGAGCCTCGTCTGTTATTCCGCAGGATGCACCACTAGCAGGTGAGGTTGGCAGGGGTTCCTAAGATGTTGTTCAGAGCCCCGTGCACCCATGTAAGACGAGTATATGATATACGAAAGTAGAGGAGAAAGTAACTGAATCCTACCGGAAAAGTCGGTATAACATTACCATTTAGGGCCACTTTAGTTATTTGAATTTAAAATTTTGAGTCGCAGTCCCGTACTGAATGTACGTATTGTTTTCGCCAAATATGCATAGATGACTAAAAGATCGACGGTTTCAACAAGGGTAAGTATATTTACTCATTAAATTCTTGTTGGAATGTATTCAATTTAAGCCTGACAAAATAATTTGCACATTTTTTTCAATGGTCGATTGTAAGGACGCTGATAAATTAATTAAACTATTTAGTTTTCAAGTGTGCAGTACTCCCATACTTAGAATAAATAACTATCTGAGCATAATATTTAATATCAATATTATAATTATACGCTTTATAAGGAAGTTACAATCTTGGAATTTTAGAATACAATAAGTTTGGGTTAAAATTTTCAGAAAATATTTTTTTGTTATAGTCGTATTGTAGGTTGAGTGAAATACATTAACAAATGCCTTATTAAGTGATAGTAATCCATGCCATATAAATAAATACATCACTGGTCAAGATACTATTTGTTCGATTTATGAACGTTATAAGTGATTTTAAATCTCTGATATCAAATCAACATAGCAATTATGTTAAATTTATGAATAAGATTGAATTTTAGTGTATCTTATGTAACTTGAGAAACAACATGAAAATGTGATAGATAAATGCCTATTGACTAAAGTAAATCAGTACCACGTATGATACTATTTGTAATCGTTTTGAGTATTTTTAAACCGCATATAAATCCATCCATTGACATTTATTCATACAATTGGATGCAATAAGATTAGAATCTAACAAGCTAGAAACAACAATGTAACAATTTGTATAGATCCGCAGATTCGAACCGACTCGTTTCCTAAGGACTACGTCACCATAGCTACGGCAGTTATATTGCAAATATCCTGTAGTATTATACAGAATTTACTTTTTCTTCAATAATGTGTCTAACTTTTCCTCTACCAACCAAACTCAACATGAACATGTAGGCCAGATTCAATATAACTCCAGTTCTGGCCTCTTACACTGCTTATTGGCAAGTTATATAAATATCTACAGTTCAGGATTAGCGCAGTTCAATCACATGTCCAACTTCAAAGTCAACAACATAGCTATAACAGACGTTACAAATCAGTGCGTTTACTTATCAAAGATATATTTTACAATTCGCAATAGCAGTTGCATCACTTGACCATACTAAAATCTAAACATGTAATTAGAACGACGTAAAGAGTAAAAAAGAATATTAAACTTGACGTCATCTGAGATGCAGTGTAATGAAAGAAGAAAACATAATGGCAGCCATATATGAATAGTTTGCATTTATTATTTCTTTATTATTTAGTACCAAAATAGCATCCACTCAGCTTAGATCACGAAGAAAAGAGAATCTTCTTAAATGCTGATTTTCAGTGCCTTTCAATTAATGCCTCTGAAATGGGTGTCAAAGTGTTTGATTCTTAACAATGGAATTATATTTAAGGTGATTAAATTAGTTGTTTATACAAAGTAACTCCATTTTATGAATGTAAGAGTGTTCTATAGAGAGGCAATTATTTCTTTTACGTATCGGTTCAGTTTTTATTAGACGTTCCAGTTTCTGCTACTGAGTACATTTTATCATCTCAAACAGTTGCTGAAACGCTCCTGATAAAAAGACGATAACGAAGTCAAAACATGTGTGATACAGTTGTTAAAAAGTCAGGCAGGTAGAATTTCATAAGGAGGATATTTTAAAACTGGTCCCACGTTATAACTAGTTCCGCGATATTCACGTAAATTGTGTTAGAAAGTAGATTAGGCTTTCATGTAAAAATTAAATTCTTGCTATATCCTTGCACACCTTTTTAAATTCCAAAGCGGTACTTATTTAAAAACATGCCTTGTATAATGATAGTCTTTGCTCAGATACGGACTCTATGAATTGATAACTGCCTGTATATGGTTATTTGTTACGTAAGGTTAAATGTTCTTATATTATTTTAAGGATAAGTTTTTATATGTATCTGCGTCGCTCAACTCGAATAAAATTTACTTGAACTTGCTTGATGATAATTAAAATGTTCCTCTAAATAGATATAAGGCATGTACATAACTCATATGTGACATCAAATAAAATAACATTTTCATAGTTTTCAACTATATATTTAAATGCATTACACTCATATCGTATCTTTGATACCAACAATTAGTCACACTAATCATTAATTTTTTTTTCCGTATATACAATACATTTCCATAAGCTGCCATTCAAAAATCTAGATTACATAGAAGTCATATTATATGACAATAAATGTACATAAACAAAGTCAAATCTCAAATCGTTTTGGCAGCCAACAATCGGACTCTCTGATTGGTGGAGAATCGTGTATATAGATAAGAGCCAATAAGAACGATTGAAGACTTGCTTACGTAGATTTCTTACCTTTTGACTTGAGTAAAGGACGAAAACTTTTTGCTATATACAATGCTGAATAAATAAAGATTTACTTAAAAATAACATCTACTAAATGGCACTAAATACAACAATTTTCTTTCACTGTCGATAAAATTATGTTAATTCGTCTAACTAACTAATCTATACTAACAAAATACTTACTATAAATAACACTAGATTAAACAAAACAGTAAAGTAATGAAAACATCTATAATGCAATTTAAATAACAATCTATTGTGCGCTTGTAAAACTTTTGTTGGTAACTAAAAGTTACTACTTTAAAGATTTCCTTTCATACATACATAGAAATACAAAATAAACAATTTTGTATGAGTTCTGGACGCCTATTCCAAACTCATTTCATAACCCAAATGAACTGAACAAATTGTAACGCATTATATATCAAAAGTTATTGCACGAAAATCACATGATCTTTTCATATAATTGCAGAAAAAAAGATATAATAAAAATTTGCATATTTTTCTCCATTTAAATGCATCTAAAATTAAGGATCAGTAAATAGTCGAATTTCATTGCAAATAAATTAAATAAATAACATTTTATATTTTTCACATTGATCGTTAACTTTATTTGAACATAAATGAGTGTAATTATAAATGATATACAAATTTATCATACGTTAATACAATAAAATGTCTCTTGTAAATTCAATTAGTAATATTGGTTGAGCCGAAGCTTTTATTACATATAATATTTTTTATAAAATATATATATTTTATTTGAAAACACTTTTGTAAATATCTCGTCCAAAAGAACTACAGTAAATATCATATGAAATATATGTTATTAATATTAGCACCAGTATTCAATAAATAAATCAGAAAAATATATAACAATATTAATATAAATAAATATGAAATTAAAGAAATAGTAAATTTTTATATAGAAGTCTAACATGTAAAATTATTAATATACTATTTGTATACTTAATATAATCATTTTGTAAACTGGCGTTTAATTATGTTAGGCGAATTGCTTCAGCCTATAATTATGACTTTAATTAGTTAATACCATAATTACTTTTTTTATGCATTTACGCAATTATTATACATATCGAATAATTCTAGGTACAGACAAATACCATCCTAGTCTGCCCGTGATCATGGATGCTGGAAAGATTCCGAAACGTAGGGAATAAAATATAACTAACGCGAAAAATCCGTAAAATATTGGATTTAATAAAGTTAATACCAGTTGCGCTGTAGTTTAAATATCAATTCTCATTTTATACTCTGCACAATGATAATTTTACATACATATATGTATGTTTGAGATTAAAACTTTCTGCGTACAGTAATTGAGCGTAACAAATCATACTATACTACGGCCAAATGGCGTATAGAATTTGTAATTCGGTTTATTTTTCTTCAATGTTATAGTTCTGCCCCAGAAATAATCTTCACCACTGAGATGTCTATTAAATAAACAGTAACATACAGAAAGTAGTACTAAATAAGGATTAAATATAAAACTATTAGCTTAATATCGCCAAGGATTGGATGTCCAGCGATAGAACTCATATATTATATCATTCTAGATCTTATTTAGGTCTTAGTTTAATAAACCTGAGCCACATAGACATTGTACCCAAAGCAACGAAGTCTTATACTGCGTTTTATATGAGCCAATCGCTTTCTATAAGATGATCTATCGATTTGTAGTAAATATTAATGAAAGTTTAATTAAATTGAAAGAGCCATAGAATGAATGGCGTCTGCAGTTATTCGAATATCGCTTAGTGACAATTTGTTAACACTATAAATATGACGTCATTACATAAATTCCGTCTTTTATTTGGCTCAAATGCATAATATTGCACTCACTTTTCGTTGAAATAATATCACAGGTAAATTTCAAGGCAACTCCGTCTGCGTACTGTTCTTCTTCAACGTCTTCGTTCTGCCGCAGAAGTAATCCTCGATCTCCTGTAAGGTCCTGCCTTTGGTTTCCGGTAGGAACATGTAGAAGAATACGATACCTATAATTTAAACAATTGCTTTATAATAAAATATGATTAAATAGATTAATTTTATGATCTATAGAAAAAGATTTTAATCTATGACCGCCTCCGTATCCTAGTGGTATGGGCGTGTGCTTTAGAAACTGGAGGTCGGGGGTTCGAATCCTGCGGTAACGCAACAAATTTTCATTGTTGTTTCCTAGTTGGTTAGGCCAATTTGGGCTGATCACCCAATTGTCTGAAAAGTAGCATATCCATGCGTCAATGGGCATGTAAAAAGTCGGTCCACCCACCATCCCGCATAGGACCAGCGAGGTGAGGTCCAAAAAACCCCCTAATGAATAGGGGTGTATTAGGGGAGGCCTATGTCCAGCAGTGGACTAACACAGGCTGATGATGTATGTATTATAAAAGAAAAAATCTGATAGTCTATGTTTGGCGTTTCACAGAAGTACAAATTAACTTTTACCTCATTATTTAAAGGTATTTTTTAATCAATATTTGTAAATTAATTAACATTCAATATTACATAAACATTCAAAAAACTCACCGGCCAACGACATTGTGCCGTACAAACCGAACGCCCCGTAGTCGTTGAGTGAGGCTTTCAAGTAGGGGAAGGTCTTCACTACTGAGAACACTGAGAGGTGAGCGGCGCAAGTAGTCATGCCCCCCACTATACCGCGTACCTGAAATAATTGTTAATTTATTACTAACAATTATTATGTAAATAAAACTATCACACATATTACATATGGTTAAAGCACCATCTATTTATCGTTAGGTTCCACTAAAAATCAGAAATCGCTTAATGGTGCATAGAATGTTTTATTATGATAAGGGATATGTGAATATATCTTTTTCAGCCTATATAATAAAATGTTACTTTTATGTGTCAAATAAATGTTTCTTTTTATTAATTCAATACTTATTAATTAATCTATAGCGTTCTTTTACTTTCGCTCTTTATCTGACCCTATCTATGCTTAAGTCCTTACGGACTACGCAACGGATTTTGATGAAGCTTTCTTAATAGATTCATGATTGTTATGGCCAAGTAAATGTAGGGAAAACCGTCGCAATTTTCTGAAAATTTAGATGATCCATGCGTCGGATAGGTGATGTAAAAAGTCGCTACAGGTTGGCCATACCATCTTTATCGAATAAAATGCCTTAAGCTTGCTTAGTTCAGATGTCAATCGTTATATGCAAAAACTGATATTGATTAATGCAATATTAATAAGAAACACGATTAAATTATATCAACATCTTATATGAAGATCCAATCTACCATCGATTTAAAATTTTATTAGACTATTTACAGTAAAAATGTCTAAAACAAGTTTTTAGCTTCTCTTTTTTATTGCCTACGCAGGCAGACGAGCAGTCGGGCCACCTGATGGGAAGTGGTCACCGACGCCCATAGACGTTGGCTATACCAGTGGTGTCGCCAACGCGCTGCCTACCGTGGGACATAGGACGTTAAGTCTCATTTACCCAGTAAATACGTTGGCTACGGTGCCCTTCAAACCGGAACACAACAGTGTTTTCACGCTACTGCTTTAAAGCAGAAATAGGCACCGCAGTGGTACCAACCCAGACGGTCCCCAGTATAAGGGGACCTACCACCAGAATCTCGCAAAAACATTTTAATTACAACACATAAATATTACCTGAGTGGGATAAACCTCCCCGATCATCACCCAGGGTACGATCAAGTACCCAAGTGTACAGGCGACTGTAAATAAATAGATACTGGCAACAGGTACCCAGGAGTACACCGGTTCCATTCCGTTTTCCTTCCAGTAGTGCACATGGTACATATATACTGAGAGAACTATCATTGTTGATCCGCATCCGATTGCTGAAATAAAATTACTAGATTTAAAAATAATAAAACACAAGACGAGCAGGATTTTTTAATATAAAAGTAATTAAGTGTAAGCTTTCTTCAATTAAACGACGTGAAAAATGTGTTTTTACGCTGCTTATTAGTGAAATTACAAATAAACTAGTTATTGTGTTATTTAAATGTTGCTCTATTATGTTATAGTTATTATACCACATCAATTATATAAGAGATCATTTGCGCACACCACCGATCTAAGCTGGCGCCAGATTTTCACACCCATCGCGACGCGATCCCATTATGAATTTTCTTGTGTATTTTTAATATACCTTGAGCTATATTATGAAAAAAATTAATTGGTCGAGGTGACTGAAATTTAGGTTAAAAAGCTCACTTCTAGTTTTGGACAAGAAAAAAAGTGTCAAATGTTATTTCATTATTAAAAAGAACAGTATTTATAGAATGTTTAGCTATATAATATTTAGTTGTACATTTTTTAATTCGAAAAACTACTTTCATAAATTTGATATTACAATTACGTCAATTCTTTAGAAACCTTGTAAAATTTGCATTAAACAAAAAAATTTCTTGTATTCACATTCATACTAATAAGAAGTTTAAATAGGCCTAATAGCCACATTTTTCTTCCACGTCCACTTTACGTGAAATGCCCAACTACCTGGTGGTGGCCTATAAACCAAAAGCCTTGCAGTAGAAATAGGTATACACAGTTCTTCCATAATAGTTTGTCCGTAAAACCTAACTAAGTCAAAAGTTTTAAAAAAAGCCTTTATTTCGATACGAAAAAACGAAAGTTCATAATTCGCCAAAACTCTATAACACACTTTATATATTATTTTTATGGCATACGCAGGCAGACGAGCAGTCGGCCACCTGATGGGAAGTGGTCACCAACGCCTATAGACATTGGCCATACCAGTGGTATCGCCAACGCGCTGCCTACCGTGAGACATAGGGTGTTAAGTCGCGTTTACCCAGTAAATACGCTGTCTACGGTGCCCTTCAAAACGGAACACAGCAGTGTTTTCACACTACTGCTTCAGGCAGAAATAAGAACCGCGGTGGTACCACCCAGACGGTAAACAAGGGACCTACCACCGGTCAAGTTCTAGTAAACCACATAGAAATCTCTTTTGTAGATCTGTTTTAGAGACAAAAGTAGGTATCACTCTATTATTTATATTATATTATTATCTATAGTTATAAAATCAAAATGAAAACTATAAAAAACTAAATTTCATTGCAAATTATTGAATGATAAACTTTAAACAGATCCAATTCATTTACCTGATTAAAAAGTGATTACATTAGAGGCATTAACAACAATAAAAAAAATATTGCAATGCTAACCTAATTACCTAACTTTTAGTCATGCATAGAATTTTGACATACCCGAGACAAAAGTCAGCAATCTTCTACCGCACCTTCTGCACAAAATGCAACCGACCACCGTGAAAATAACTCTAATAATGCCCATGGAAATTGTCAACCAATATTTGTCCAACGAAGCTCCAGAGGCCTGAAAATTTAAAAATCCATTATAAATATTGACTATAACTTTATTTATTATTTTTGAATCCACAGTCAAACCTATTGCTGAGTTTTTTTCGTATTCTATTTAATTAATAATATTGAATATTTAAATAATTACAGTTTATCGATACGAAAATTTGTCGTTATGGATGTTTAATACTCAATAAAGTAAATATTACTTAACAATTTTTTAATGTAACTGCACAAAAACATAGATTTATACGAGAAAATAATGTATAAAAGCTACAACTATTATATATTTTCTTATTTTCATAAAATAACATACGCGGAGCCTAGTTTTATATGTAAATTTATTACTAATTTCGATTTACCTCGAAAACTTCCACGGCGTAAAACGTGATTGTGTTCACACCACACCATTGGTAGACGAAGAAATATATCGCTAGTATTGTGAAAGGCTTTAATGCAGACGGCGACATCAGGGCTTTCAATACCTCTTTCGGTGTTTTGAGTCTGAAAATTTATCAATTTAAAACTTTAACGATTAAACAAATGACTTTAAGGTTAGCTAAAATATAGAATACTATTAACACTATGACCAGCGTGGTGGGATAAGGTCCAAAACCCCCTGATGGATAGGGGTGTATTAGGGGAGGCCTATGTCCAGCTGTGGACTATCACAGGCTGATGATGATTATGATGATGATTAACACTTTTGATAGTAAATCAATCAAGTAATTAAAATAAAACGGCAGACAACCGACTGAAAACTTCGCTAGTGTAGACTATTTTTCAGTCAAAGTATTTTAACCATAGAGGTAAAAAAATATATAAACTATTGTTTGTATTTCAATACGACACTTACACACGCAAATATATATAGGCAATACGAGGGTAATCTCTAGTTGGGCTATGAAAATAGAGTTAATCCAATGTTTATACTTCCCACAGATAGATAAAGAGTATACTTGAATGTTTAAAGCTGAAAAATCTGTTCTCTTTATCTGTTTTTAAAATTTCGAGGACTTTAAGCCTTATATTTTTATGCCTTAATAAATTTTTATTAAAGCCCCAAAAATCAATCAACAAAATTCGGAGTTAAAACTTGTCATATTCTATATATACACGTATATTATCAATAAGAAATCAGTATTATTTTGGTTTAGCATCAAAACTTTTAGGGGGGCCTATATCCAGCAGTGGACTGACTCAGGCTGATGATGATGATGATGATCAAAGCTTTGCCAAAAATGGAATTTAATTACAAAATATTTATATGCCACAAAAATTTACTGAATAAGTAATCAAATAACGATCAAGTAGTACAGGTAAAGTCTGAGTCTTCAAGTAAAAAATATCAAACTTACGGCTCAACGTGATTCTTCTCCTTAAAAGCAATCATCCTTTGTATTTCCTCTTCCAAGTTACAAGTGGACCCCCTCAACTTAGCCAGGGAACTCTCTGCCCGTTCCCTTTTGTCTTGTGTTAGCAAATAGTTCGGAGATTCTGGTATTAAGAGCATCCCTAGTAGCGATATTATAGGAATCGTTGCGCTCACGCCGGCCAGGATGTTCCAGGAGGTAACACTGCCGACTACGTACTGGAATGTTAAGGGCAAAGTCGAAGTTGAAATAGCCTTATTCAATTAAGACACTTTTAAGAAGACACGGTAAGAAATATAATAAAAGTTCCATAAATTTTACCCTCTCCCTTCCGTTTTTAAATAATATTGTATAAGTATTATCATTGTGATAGACTGTTAAGATTTTATAAAATCTAAAATTTTACAAAAATTGTAGATTTAGAATTCCTCACGTTCTTTGTCTACTGTCATTATCTCTGTCTTTAGAACAATCAGAATATTATTTCGTAATATTTGTTTGTGTACAGTTTTTGCTATTTTGCTTCACCAATTATCCAATTAAATTTTACAAGTAAATTTTGTGTTTCGTATGCCGTAACGTTTTATAAATTATTTTTTGCGTTTTATTCATTTAGTCTTGTATCACTCATCATTCAGTTAACTATCTTTTAGGAAAAACTCAGCCATTCTAATCCCTATCTCAATCAATTACCTCTATCTGAGCTTCAAAATATTTTTTCTCCAACGACAAATCTTGGCATATTAGATAAGGAAGTTCAAATAGAGGAAAATCGTGGATAACATGGTTGTGTATGAAATTAGCAAGCCTTATCACGAGCACCGTGACGTCACCGAGTGCGTAGAAGTCTAATTTTGAACACCCATTTGTCTAACACTCAACGGCCTCTGTCATGGAAACATTTAAACAGAATGATTGATTTGATTTAATCGATTGCTTATTTTTATCGCGCTTAATTACTTAATAATCATTCACACATCACATTCACTGACTTTTCGACGCCCAACATCTTAGTCGGTCCCGTGACTCTGGGAAGGGTTTGAAACGTCGGGTATAATTTTTCCAACTGCCTCCTAGTGGTATGGGCTTGCGCTTTTGAAACCGGAGGTCCTAGGTTCGAATCCTGTGGAGACACACCAACTTTTCATTGTTGTTTCCTAGATGGTTAGGGCAATGTGGGCTGATCAGCCGATTTCCTGTAAAGTAAGAGGAACCATACGTCGGATGGACATGTAAAAAGTTGGTTCTGCGCCTTGTCTTTCTTCTTCTTATACTGTGAAGTTGGTTGATCTCTAATATAGATCGGTCGCTGTAGTCGTAATCGACTGTGGAGGTCATTAATATATAATTTTTAATAATTGTAAATTAATTTAAAGCGACTAAAGTGGTAAAATATGTATTATTAATCATGTATGATATTTGTGTAAGAAACAGAAAGTATTGCGATTGCTTATTGTTTGAACAACAACAAGATGATCAGGACGTTAAATTGAAGGTGAAGATGCTAAAAGTTTTTCCATATTAGAAACTGCATCTTAGTGATACATAAAACTCTATAAAGCCTATCTTTCATACTATTGTTTTGCGGCAAAAGTAGACACTAAGTGCTTCCCCGGTAAAAAATTACCAACCACTTTCATAATAGACAAATATTTTTGGAAATATGCGTATTATTTATATAGCAATGTCAGCAAACAATGTTATAATGACCAGTTAAATTGTTATATATTTTTCACTATCATTCTAGTTTTTAAATTGTTAGGAGCTTTGCACTAGTCACTTCATACATTAAGATAAAAATAAGGCTCGTGGTGTAACATGCTGAATTTTCAAAATACTGTTATATGTATGGTGTTACTGAAAACGAACAACTAAATGTGACTTTGAATCGAAAATACTGTATTTTTAAATAAAAACAGTACAGGTTTTAGCGGTGATGTTTTCAATATTAATTCTAAGTGTTACATAACATAACCTATGCCTAACACACTATGCAAATCCTTAAATTAACTGCTAACAGAGTGTAAGAGCACATGAAAATTATTATATGAAATGTACGTTAAATACATTTTCTTTTCGAACTACCCCGCGAGTAATAGGGTTTTTTCAAAGAAAATTTCAATACCATAGTATGTTACTTTTTAATAAATTTGAGTGGTTTTAGTGGATTCTCATGTCCTCGTATATACCCCGAATTAAAAGATAAATACCAATACCATATCATACAGCAGAGATTAAATTATATTTCTCAAAACAAAATAATATACAAGTTATAATAGTGATTTGTGACCTAAAAAAATAGCAGACAGCGTGAATTAGATTAAATTGAAGCAATACTAAGAACATCGTTAAGGTAACTCTAACTTTATATCACGGACTCCATTACTAAAATTAAACAAAAAGTCGGTGTAGAAGTGGTCAGAGGACAAACATAAATGTCAAGTAATTAGTATGCAGTTTCTAACAAGCGATCTCCAAATTTTCTTTTTATTTTATTTTGTTTCAATTTATGCAAAGTTAGAGTCATTTAGTCTAAAATTAGTTTGAATATTATTGCTGTCAACTAATAGATCACGTGCCCGTCATTAGCGTACGAAGTGAGGCCGTAGACTTCAGTACCACGAACGTAAATAGCTAATGTTGTTGATATATTTGTCATCCTCTCGAATGAAAGTGATTTATGAATATTCATTTGATACATTTTATTATTTACGAGAAAATTGAGGTTCATATAAAAATAAATTAACACTATTATATAATAACAATACCAATGTGAGCTTAATGTTCTTTTCCCATTTAAATTTTAATTTAAGTCTGAGAATTAACCTTTTTTCATTCTGTTTTATTATCTACTGATAAAGATATATGCTATAAGTGTCAAAAATACTGTAAAAGATATATTTTATAGTTTATATCACGGTTTCGATATATGTTTCGGGAACAACAGTTGTTATTTTTGTTGTTATCCTATTATATTTCTAACGCCATTCTATATTAATCATTAAAACATTTAAGTTGTTTTTTAATTATGAAAATATCATCCGTCTATTTAATAAAGAAATTATTTATTTAATAAAGGGACAGTATAATGAAGAGGAATAAAAAATAAAGTCAAAGAAAGTCTTTGCTCACCAGAAAGCTTCACATTTTTTTTTACTGTCTAATAATTAATTTATCGTCAGACAGTCTTTGCTAAGAAGAGAGTTTTTATCACTATTTTAAATAAGTACATTTAATCAATTATTAACTGCTGGATGCTGATGGAACTGCCTCCGTAGCCTAGTCGTATGCGCGTATGCTTTAGAAACGAATTCTGCGGGGATTTTCATTGTTGTTTCCTAGTTGGTTAGGGCAATTTGGGCCGATCACCCAATTGTCTGAAAAGTAAGATGATCCATGCGTCTGATGGACATGTAAAAAGTCGGTCCACCCACCAACCCGCATTGGACCAGCGTGGTGGGATACGGTCCAAATCCCCTAATGGATAGGGGTGTATTAGGGGAGGCCTATGTTCAGCAGTGGACTATCAGAGGCTGATGATGATGAATCAATTAATTACCAATTGCTTCTTACCTGTATTAAAACACCAGTGGAGACCCCAACAGAGGCCAACGCCCCCAACATTCCCTCAAATGGGGCTGCGCCACTTCACAGGTGTAAACCCTCGCTGGGGCACCGATCATCCCAGATCCGAAGCCGATCAGTAACCTACCTGTAACCAATTTTCGAACTATAGTTATTAATTTTCATATAATTTTTGAAGACCAAAGCTCCTATATGCGGATGATTGACAAGTACCACTACGCTGGCTTTTGCTGCCAGTAAGCAATAACGTGAAGACGCTGTTCTGGCTTGTGAGCATAGTAGCTAATGTAATCAATTAATTTAAGCATTTAAATAATATTCAAAGTTTCAGGTTAGCAAATAGACTCGTGCCTTCAATACTGCTTTTTTTTATAATTAAGGTCACGGCTTATTGATTGTCGCTTCGGTCAGAAAAAATAATATAGGCATAAGCTGCATTAAATAAAACCGTTTAAAAGCACCTCAAAGTTACTAGGGCTAACTATTTACTTTTTAACCGTTTTTCATCAGGTCATATGCGAAGCCAAGGCGCCGAATAAAGTATAATAATTTATATAATTAATTCAGTTCTATATGATAATTATGTACAAAAACAAAGTGTCTACATACCAACATAAATCATAGGAACATTCTGCGCCATTGCTATAAGCAGCCAGCCAAGGATGAGAGGAACCTCAGTTAGAATGAGAGTCCTTCTTCTCCCAATCGAGTCCATGAGATAGCCACTAAGAATACATCCTATTGGAGTACCAGCCGCACTAAGACTAGCTGAAACAATTTTGTCTAATAAAGCAAATATATTTGTCCTACAATTAAATCAACAAGTAATAGAAGTGTGGTATAAATAGCGAAGTACTAAACGCACTAATTATGTATCACGCAGCTTACACTTTTATGTCTAAAATGTAGATTTTTTATCACTATGTTTTAATACCCAATCACCATTATCGTTTTTATTTTAGCTGATTTCAATTGACAGCCGAATATTTAACAGAAAGTTACCCTACAAGATCATGAATCATCCGTACAATTTAATTTTTTTTCTGACTGCTATAACATGTGGGGTGATTGGTTTATAATCTAAATAAAAAAAAACTGCGCGGCGGTGGAAGTCAATTGCGAAAAGTTTTGGAGTCATGATACATGTTCTTTCGAAAAACGGATTTTGGACTTCACAGCTAGCTCCTAACTCTAGACGTACTTGCCTTGCACATTGCGAGGTCGTAATGGCCCGGAAGGAAGTTGTGATCCGAATAAATAGCAACCTAGTCGTCTGCATGCAAAAAATGAAACACGGAAGAGGCGGTGTGTGTGCAACCTTCTCTCAAGCGTTAAGCGCATCACATAAGAGACCGGCATAAGATGGCTCATAGCATAGAAAAGAAGACAGAAGCCGTCGTGCTGCTTGCTCTGGTAACCAATAATGTACTTCCCCATGGTTAAACCACTAAAAAGCTATAGTTAAAGCAAATCGCTTCGGCTCTGTTGTTGCCTGATAAATTTAATATGGGTATGATAAGATGAATAACTGCCTCCGTAGCCTAATGGTAAGAGCATGTGCTTTAGAAACCGGCAGTCGTAGGTTCGAATCCTGCGGGGACTCAACAAATTTTCATTGTTGTTTCCGTTGGTTAGGGCAATTTAGGCCGATAACTCTGTCGCCTGAAAAGTAAGATGATCCATGTGTCGGATGGGCACGTAAAAGTCGGTCCACCCACCAACCCGTATTGGACCAGCGTAGTGAGGTACGGTCCAAAACCCCTTAATGGATAGGGGTGTAATAGGGCAGGCTTGTGTCCAGCAGTGGACTATCACAGGCTGATGACGATAAAGATGAAACCAATGGCGTTTTAGTTAAAAGTCCGGCCTATATTAGCTTAAATTCCTGTAACTTACTTTTTCAGGCGAAAGAAGATTCGCTAACTAGATTATACAAGAGAGATGAGCCTTGTATACGATTCTTTTTAATTTAATCAATTCATGATATTGATAGTGTTCATTGTGAGTTTTGCTCATTAATTATTTTTGCATCGAACGAAATGAAAACATTATTTAATCCCTCTTTAGCAAGGCTGTCTTGTGACACGACCGCACACTTAGTTTAATTTAATATTGTTGATTGTAAACACAAAAATTATTATGACTGCCGTCTCACTTATACTGTATATATTTATGTTTGAGTGTGTTGGACCAAAACAGAAATGATATCAATTTACTTGAAGGAATATAAAGATGAGATATGATTTGAGTTATCGATCGCTTGAACATACTATGTCACTGCTTATAATAATGTAAATGAACTGACCGTGTCCACATATATTATGCTTTAGTGTGGATATTATTGATACGTTGAAGTGCATTGACCGATAAGAGAAGTCAACGTGGCTTCACGAGATAAACGAACGCAATGACGAATACAACTATTTTGCGGTTCATCTTATGGAATAGTCATATGCTTATCATTTTAGCTTCTGATAAGTTAACATACTCTTAATCGGTAATAAAATTAACCTTTATTCAATTAAGTTTATACATAAAGAGCGTTAACCGATTGGATTAAAAGATAGTCTGAAGATGGTAACACAACATCGTGTTGCTGTGCTTATGTGTACCACGATACAACGTTAGAAGTGAATTACAAGGCAAGCATATTTCGAAAAGATATTTATTATTTTATTCACATTAAGCGAGACAGGAAAAAAATTCAAAAAATTATAATGATTCAATCAAAACTTTAAGAAATTTTAAGGGGTTTATATTATTATTTAAGTGATTAATTGGTTCGTAGTGCTATTTTAAGTATTGAATTAGAAAAAACTTGTCTTAAAACTACCATCATAAACCCAAATATAACTTAAGATACTTGATCTCATTGTGAGGCATAAGAGATGTGATGTTTTGGTAAATAATGTAATTTCTATATGGGACATAGATATAGTGTTCGAAAAAATAAAGATATACATGGGTTTGTCTTTAAATAAAGAAATATTTTAGCTCGGTATCAGTTATTTAATTGCTATGACACAAGATTGAATTATTTAGGCTAGATGGCGTTGCGTGTTCACGAGGTTGTCAAGATTAAATTTTTTTGTCGGCGATAATTTTTTAACGTATAAAAGTTATCTGTTGAGCTTAATCAAAATAATTAAACATTGATTTCGATGTCGATTTTAATTTAGACTTCTCACCTATCCAACTAGCTTGATCATCGGTTATATGTATACTGGAGTCGGGGCTTTTGAGTTGCGGCAGCGCTGTTGCCGAGAAGCCAAAAGCCATCCCCGTGTTCATCGTCCCAATGTTGGCTATGATTGAGGCGAGCACCTGCTTGAATGCCTTTCCCCTGCCAGCCTTGCTGGGCTTTTGTGGGGTCTGAGGCAAAGGAGTCTTCGTGATAAGGACATTGTTGCCATTCTTGATAAATGGCGTTGTATCGTTCCTGTAACAAGAAGATACTTTTTTTAATACACGCGAAGAAATAGATATAAATATTAAAATTATTAGTCTTACATGGTCGACGTCAAAAATATTGAACTCAAGGTTAATAAAACTATTTTACGTAATACGTTTCGCAAATAAATTCTTTCTTTATCTCACTTAAGTCATAAAAAACACAACAGGTTCGAGGTATCTTTTTAAAATTTATACACCGGATAATACAAACAATATATTATGTTATATTATATTGAATATTTTCGGGAATGTAGATTCTAGAACATCTTCAATATCGTAAGTCAACAAATTCAATTCAGCATTTCGGTCACAGCGTACCAAACGTACACACTCGCATTTTTATGAGTAAAGCAGAGTTATGTACAGAGAAAGTGATATGCAGATAAACCGAACGTCCGTCGGACGCGAATCGAAAATATTTGCAAATAGACGAATCCTCCTTCGTCTAGTCCTCCCATTGAATAATTCATTAGGAAATTTAAAGAGGTTATTGTTACCGAGAACACGTCCTGTCAGGGTTATCAGCGTTTCGCGATAATGGTCCGCGTTTGACCTTACATGTGGTGATCACGTGCCTCCCATATTTTAGCCAAAACAATTTACCAATATACAAAAAACTATAGATTAGAACTCTAGAAACTATAGACTACTATATTTGTAAAATATTATCGATTTCAACGTTTATTTTATTGTGCGTATTAACCATATTATTGTAGTTATGTCCATATCCGTTTTTTTATTATGTTTTTTAATTTTTATGTTACAAAGTAATAAACAAATGAACAGACGAACGCTTATTTTTACTGAAATAACTGTTTTACAAAAAGTCACCTGCAAAGTACTGGTTGTGACTTTTTGACCTCTTTTGAAAGTTGACGAAGGTAGTGAAATTTAAAAAAATGCTATTTAATGGTATGTTACATTTTTTATCGACATATTGCTAATCGTCAGACAAAATTCTGTTCCTAGCGCTAGTATACTCAATAATAATATTATATAATACCTTTTCCGTAACATTTATATACAGGTCGAGCCATCTTAGTCAAAAGTAATAGTTTGATAGTTTAACGTTTTATAATAAAATAAAATAATCATACATTACTTTAAATGGATGACAGCAATGGTTCTGACGAAATAATACAAAATATTATTGCAAGTTTGAAATTTAAAAGTAACATTATAATATATTTTTTATTGATGGTTTACGTTTAATACAAGTTATGTTTTTTATGTATAAAATCTTAAAAACTAAGTAGAAACTATCAGCATTTAGTAAAGTTGGGCTTTCGTTTTAAATTATACCTTATGATCTATACTTAATGCCTGAACAAACTTAAAATTGTATATGAAACTTTCCTTGTGTGTGATTAAAGCAAAGTTATAATTACATTAAGTGAAATAGCGTTATAAAATATTCTTTATACATGAAATGATATCTATACGACTGTCTAAAAACATTTTACTTCAGAGCCCTTTAAATATAGAGAAAGCCTAATTAATTGGCTAGAAACTCAATAATCTAAATATTTTTACCGTTATAATAACTTACCATCTAATCAGTGTTAGTTCCCTTGACCTAATAGGCACTATGACCTACTCCAATGAACAACATAATGGTGGTATTCTAGTACACTGTCAATTACAAGCGTTTTAATTTCAAGTTTAATGTATTCTAGGTATTACCGCAACATTTTAATGAGCCAGGATCATAACAATTTCACGGCCGTGTGGAATATTTTACAAGCAAACAGAGAGACGATAGCATTTTATTCAAATTATATGATGACATTAATGTGCACTAAGTATTACAGATGTAGGGTTACTTAAGAATAAATAATTGTCATAGCATAATTTGGGTATACGGTCCAAAACCTCCTAATGGATAGGGGTGTATTAGGGGAGGCCTATGTCCAGCAGTGGACTATCAAAGGTTGATGATGATGATAGCATAATTTAAATAACTTGATTACCTTTCCGTGAGAGATAAATATTCGTAGAAGACCTCAAGATTCAAATTATCCTATAACTATTACAGTTTTCCCATAATAACTTTTATGTTTTATATTATGCAACTAGTTAAACCTTACTAACAATTAAAATATAAGCAATTATTTTTGCAATATGCGTATAAGTAATGAGATGTCAGGGAAAAAAACAAAACGATTGCTGACTAACAGAAATCAACATTAATGTTTTATGGTGTAATGTAATGTAGACCTTTACTATTGAAAATTAAGAATAGTTAGGTATTTAATTAGTATAAGGTAATTAACTTAAAAAAGCTCACAATACGCAATTATAATTTGCATAAATAAAATTACAAAAAGTTTTCATATTTTATTATTGACTTCTACAGTAAAGTTTGGGAACTGATAATAAAAGAGCACGTGTTTTTTTTACTCTTGATAACATTTAAATATTTATAACTTAATTAACATACATTTATTCAATGAGTTTTTAATGAAAATTATCCATATCATTGCAATAAACTAAAATCAAGTCACGGTTATAAATTTTAATCTGCTAATATTATTCAAATTCTTTAAAAAATTGCTAATTTTTAGATTTGATGAATTTTAATAGAACCAAGTTATTTATAAATAAATATCATACATCAGTTTATCATTTTACTTTATTTCACTTCTACTGTTAATGACTTAACGCTTTATGCTCATGCGATTCAGATGTTTAAATATTTAAATTTTGTTTAATAAATAATTTTAATCCAAAAACTTTTAATGCACAAAAAAATTGATTTTTTTTCTTTATACCTACCTAACTGACTCATGATAGCTTTAAATTAAAATTAAAACATCTGACTAAACGTGAAATTTAATATACACTTAATAATACATACATACATAGTTTAGAAATTTGTATGTTGTTTTGTATGAAGAGGAAAAATGTTTCACACGTAAACAATAAAAACACTATCCTCAAGCTATCATTTAGCAATAAAACTCAAAGTAAGGCTATCTAACGTTCAAGTCTGAATTTCTAATAACCTAGACTATAAAATTAGCTACTAAATGTCCCTTGTTTATAAAGCGTGATCGACAGAAGCGAAGAACTATCATAAGACTTCAATACTTTAAATATTGTAATGAAAAATAGATAGATATAACATACACAACTACATTTTTTTAAAAAAGCAAAATAATATTTTTATCATAGAGTTGAAAGATAAAAATTTCACGTTATTAACCTTTAATAATGCATAGCTTTACATTGTTTTTTTATGTGTAAAGAAATCAATACTAAATATTAATGTACAGTAATAATAAAAATATTATGTTAAATTATAAGCTATACCATATAGCATAATCTAGATATATTACAGCGAACGAATAGAGTGACGACCTAATGGTAATCAATATTATTGTGTTACATCCCATAGGAGAGGCATAAACTAAACGAAAATGACCAATTAATTCATTCCGATTACCATATTTACATAGCTTGCTTAACACGTATGGCCATGACATATATAGATAAGCCACATCAATAGATACGCCCACCTATATAAAAAAAAGTATTTACAGACAGTTTAATTTGTTGTAAGCCTATACATTAAGTATTATTCGCGAAAATAAATTAGAAAAAGGTGATTATTTCTTATATTTACGCGATTATTATTATTATAAAATTTTGATAGAGAAGATGGTTGGTCTTTGCCACCTTCCTGGGATCCAATAATTTCAAAAATTAAATGCAGAGTATAAAAAACTACAAAATCGAAGGACAACATAAATACTTTTTGTAAAACCAACATTAAAAGTTAAGAAATTGAAAGATATGTCAATTTTTTAAATAAAAACTGACGGTTATTCGAAAACATAGAGATACAGACATATACCAACTTAGTCTGCCCGTGATTATTGATACTGAAAAGAATCCGAAACGACGGGAATAAATATATTTAAGTAACGCGAAAAATCCGTAAATTAGTGGATTTGATATATAGAAAAAGGTGGTTATATTTTGTGAAGGTAAACAATAATAGTTTTTGTAATTGTATTCGTTTTTTTTTAAACACGATCGATCGAAAAAAAAATAGCTATCTTACTTACATTTATATTAAAAAACAAAATAGTCATAATTTAATTTTCCATAGATTTTGTTGTCACTTTTAAATTCTGCACGTTTTAATTGAATGCGTTTGAATAAGGCATATATTTGTTATCAGTGTCATAAATGATGAACAAAAATAACATTGCAAACATCACATAACAAAAAAACATGTAAACAACGTTGAGCGGTGAGGTCATTACACCTTTATTGATAGATTGACAACGTGAGACAGCTCGAATGCTAGACATCAAAGGGCGGAAGCGACAGAAATTCAGAAAAGGTCATTAGATCCAATTGGGTCAATCATTCAAACCTTGCGAATAGCAAGGAACCATATCCTTTCCATAAACGCTATTGACCAGAACAAACTGACAAATATTCTTCTACTATCTATATCACAATTTTGACTTGGTTTGTTAACGCTTTAAGAACGAAAAACTTCAACATCTAATTAACGCTAGTTTTGATACACTGCAAACTATTTTGTAACTAGCTGTATTTACTGCACTTACTGTTACTTTTACTGTATTTTTAACTGATTGAATTGAAGAGAATAGCGGTGCGTTCACCTTACGTAGGTGATATTCCTTGCCTATAAGATCGCAACGTACGATGCAACATATCCGCTAGCCGCACGCTGTGTCTAACATATCTGTATCCAGTAATTACGATGGCTTTAATGCCCTTTAAGGCAGAAGACAGTTGTAGTAGTGTTTATACACTAGTTATTTACAGCAGAAATAGGCGCCAATAACTAAGAGTTTATTATATATTACTATATATACTGACGGTTTATTTAATGAGATATATAATAATAATAATAAGCATTATTTAATTCCAGTTATTATAAATAACATGAATTGCGACACTAGTTACAATACACTATTAAGAAACTTAAAATAAAAAGGTTTTTAGACACATATATATCGAGATATATATAAATAGGATATACAATAAATGTATATAAAAATATCAATGAAAGCGGTATAGGACCTTTTGACCAAAATCAATCACCGAGCAACAAACAATAGGTAATATTTTGACCATTAACTCCCGACTGCATGGCGTAGTGGTTAATGATCCTAACTGTCACGATAAGGGTGTGCGTTTGATACCCTGCACGGGAAAATGTTGAGCAATATACATAGTGTTTCTCGATTTTGGGTCTTTGAAAGTATATATATATATATAGTTGAAGAAAGAATAGCAACTGGATGTATTTGTCAATGGTCAAATCTTCATCTAGCCATATCGGGACAGATAATGTTGTGTTATTCCTGCAGAAACATTATATAATTAATTCACATGTAGTTATCAATATATAAGAGTACTTACTTGTACAGTTTTATCTTGAGCACTCATAAAATTTCTCCGTTTAAATTACAATGCATGTAATCTTTTAAGATACACTACCCGTTTTCATCTTAGATAACAGTTTCATTTATTCATTTGGTAAATAATACAACGATGTCAAATAACAGCTCATTGCCTGATAACAGACGAAAATTACTGGAAAAATTACCAAATGTTTCGTAATACAAATGTCACGAGTACTGTAAGATAAAAGCAATTTAATAAATTATATTTGAGTTATACATTATTATCATGCCAGGATTATTCTATTTTAAAGAACGGCTATAAAAAATTTATTATTTCCATAAACGTTGCGACAGTGCGACACTAGATACGGCAAATATAAACACAAAGAAAATACTAGAAACTAAACTCAAGTTATACAATTAGTATAGTAATATTTAAATATTCTGACTTTATAGCATTTATCATCATCATCATCATCAATCTTAATCAATGTGGACATAGGCCTCCCCTAACGCACACCTCCTCCATTGGGGCTATTTGGACCGTATTCCACCACGCTGATCTAATGCGGGTTGGTGGGTAGAACCACTTTTTACATGCCCCTCCGCCGATGGATCATCTTAGTTTTCAGTCAATTGGTAATCGGCCTAAATTAGGATAACAAACTAGGCAATAACAATAAAAATTTGTTGAGTCCCCGCAGGATTCAAACCCACGACCTCTGGTTTATAAAACACCCTTACCTAGTACCGTACTAAACACACAACGGGAGGCAGTAATTAACCTATATTTACTTTATATAATAAACCTTTAATTACCAAAAAGACTCTTATGGAGAAGGCGTGCATAGGGGAGGCCTATGTCCAACAGTGGACTAACATGGGCATGTATAAAGTCCGTCCTCCCACCAACCCGCATTGGACCAGCGTGGTTGGACACGGTCCAAGAAGTATTACACAAACAATAATATATACTAATTATTATTTTTAAATTAAAACACTTTTTGTAGGTCTTGCTAAAAACATTGAAAACGAACAAGTGATTTTGTAACAATTGAAAAAATGTGAACAAAGCGATTATTGATTTAACAAATTCAAGGGCACATGTGCACAATCCGCAACGAAATTAAATAAACAGTAACTATTATTTTATTTAAATCTTCATAATTACACCACATAAATACTTACGAAGTATCCATATTTGCCAAAAGATTACATAAAAGGAAGTAATTAGTAAAATTTTCTGCATAAATAAGCCCTGTTTACTTTAACGAATGACCGATAAAGAAAATTTTTATAGCTTCAGAAGTCACATGATAAAAATTTCTTTGTTCTAAACGATAACATTCCAGCTGCAGAGAATAATAAATATGCTGAATAAATAAACGGGATTAATTATAACTCTGTCCGTGTTCAGAATGAAAAAGGAGGATTTATGTTATGAGCAGTTTGTACGAAAAAACGTTTTTTTAATTGAGATTTTATAGTAACAAGAAATGCCTGGTAACAAGAGCTTTAAGCCAAGAAAAAATATTAGTTTCGTATAATTACAATATACGAATGTACAAAAATATTTTGAGCAAATTATATAATTATAATTTGCTCATAATATTTTTAGACCTAAATTACACTCTCTGAAAAATCAGTCACGCTAACAGCAGATTAACGAGACATACATATGCAAGTTCAAATATCGCCGACTTTAAGCGTGACCGTTGAATAGCCAATCAACGCACTCAATTCAAATTTGTTTGACATTTGTCTCGAATACAAGCTCCATCTTTTATTTGGCTCGAATATAACATCCTACATCCTTCCATTTAAATAATTCCCAGGGAAAAAGTAGGTATACCAGCATTTATGGTATAAAATAAACGGCACCTGTTAAGGATCTTGCTTTCAAATTTTTATAATTTTTTTATAAAAAATTAAAATATAATTATATCTATAGATGTATGCAGTGTTATTCAATTTTATGCTAAGATATTTGTTATCTATACGTAAAGATAGTTGTTGATCAATGTAAATGCATTTAATATATTCAGTTATATGTTTTCTTTTCCTTTTATCTCCATCATCTCTAATCGTCTCAAATTTGATTGGTACAAAAGATCAAATATCTTTATTCAAAATAGAAGCATGACTCGTATGGATTAATAAATAACTAAAATTCCTACTTCTGTCATTAAGCCTTTATTTTATACATGTATGTAATTTAAATAGATAAATTGAAGTGTTTATATTTTTAAATTATATTATATAAAGTAAAATAAAATGATTAGGATAGCGTATTCCTTTATGAATGTATTCTTACTTTACTATCATTTGCACTACATATACTCAGTTTTTTTTTATAGAGTAGTTAAATAAAAAACATTTTTTTACTTATATTGTTATAAACATAAACATTGCTAAATAAATACTGAATTATTTATCGTAACTTTGACTTGAATTGTCAAGACAAGAAGAAACAGTATCTATACCAATAAAAATTTATATCTCTTATAGTCATATATTTTAATTGCAGAATAGTTGTAAAAACAAATCGATTAAAAGTATCGATATGTTGTCATTAACTATGTATAAACGTACTGGCCGTTAAATATTAATAAACTAGAACGTTACGGAAATATTAATAACACTCGTTAAACACAGAATATAAACAGCAGTTGCTAATAATTTTAAACTGGTCTACATATTAATTAATACTGTTACCACATAGAACGATAAATGACTGATGTTTAAGGCTTACGATGAATATAAGTAGTTTTCTATGATATTATAATAAAAAATAGAGTTGTATAATGGGGTTTTAATTTATTTGTAAATTTAAAAACTTAGTAAGTATCATATTTAAATAATAATAATAATCGTATTTATTCATATGTATTTTAGTCTATATTTGACACAAGCACGCAATTTCTCTAACCACGTTAATAAGGTAAATTGAAAGAGAAAAAATATTGTGAAATATTTTAAAAGCACTGACAAATTTTATTCATAACCAGAATTAAAGTTTGCGTATTTATGGATAAGGATTTTTTAATAATTACAAATAACCCTACATATATTAGTATTATTATGGTGTCTTAATATTGTTTGTAATAATAATGTGTTTAATATAACGTTTATACATTTACGGCGCACTTTACGACTTTTTACGAATCATATTTTGCTAGATATAAAAAGCATCAGTCACGTTGATTGTTTGTAATAGTTTTTCTTACTTCATATTGTTTCAATTTACCTTTTATCATTTTTTATTACATCTTTTTAAGTATGAATACTACTGTATGAAGACTAGCCTTTAAAGCCTTAGTCGCAAATTCTGTTAGTCTCTTTATGTTCTTATATAATCTGTAATACCTTATGATCTTTATATCGGAACAGGTGGGTAAAAAACGATTGGATATGCATACAATGATACCGCACTGCTATGCAGTTTATGAATTGATCTGCAAACTCGATTCTTATCTAGGTGATCTTCGAACAAGGATGTCATTGCACCGCTTCGTGAATGCTTGATGCTTTCAACGTGATTAGATAGTGATGATAGGGAAGTACATCAAACGTCACTCGCTAAAAATATTAAGTGAATCACACTTGTATACATTTGGACATATATACAAAATAAATGCAACAACTTAAGCCTGCAAGTTTTTCATTCTTTTCTTTAAAACAACATTCATATATTAAATTAACTTAGGTAAAATTAGTACAATTCTTAAATATTAATCTTATCAAAAACCTGCTGGCAATTTGTGTTGAAATTCCCAACGTTTTAGCGCGAGTCAAAACATGTTTATAAATTAATTTGATTCTGTTTTGCCATATCGATTTAGTAAATGCTGACCTTGTAATAAATATTAGTTTAAAAATTAGTCATCATCATCATCATTATCAGCCTGTGTCAGTCCACTGCTGGACATAGGCCTCCCCTAATGAACGCCTCCTCCATTAGGGGGTTTTTGAACCGTGTCCCACCACGCTGGTCCAATGCGGATTTTTACATGCCAATCCGACGCATGAATTGTCTCCGGAGCTTAAAAGAAAGTACGTGTGCTTTAGAAACCGTTTAGGAATCGAATCCTGCGGGGACTCAAAAAATTTTATTGTTGTTTCCTAGTTGGTAAGGGCAATTTAGGCCCATCACCCAATTGCCTGAATGGGGAAAACCAATTTTTTACCAAGTTGTAAAAATATTTACGCCCATTTGATCAATTTTTCTAAATGCTATCTTAAACGCAAGCAGCTTTATTTTACCGATTGATGTATTATTAACAGAAGGTTGTTGTAATTGTTATTCTGTTTACATATATTCATATCTTGGTATAATTTTCAATATTGACCTTTTTCACTACCTACTATACCGTGACTCTGCAGTCTGTCATCGAGCTGTTTAGTAAAACATCCTCAATCGACTGGTTGTCATAATATATTCAGAAGCATTGCAAATCAGTTGTTGCGCAAGTTGATTCTACACAGATTTCCAAGGCAGTTTGAATGAGAAAACAATAAAATTAATAATAAGCCTCTTTAACGGCTTCTATCCACGCGTGCCTTACGTGTCTAGGTGGAATGATAAGGTTCCACTGTTTCGTTAATTCATATTTGCATTATCATTGCGTTATGGCCTCGTATCCAAACCAGAACTTGTATTAAAGATGGTCCGAAATGCAAGATTAGCGGAATGAAACATATTGGACTATGAAACTTTAAACACATTCTAAGGGTGGTAGACCCCCTGTTTTTAGTAGACCGTCTGTGGCGGCATCAATGCGGTGTCTATTTCTGCCGCAAAGTAGTAGAGTAAAAATACTACTGTGTTCCGGTTTGAAGGGCACCGTAGCCAGCGTATTCGCTGGGTAAACCAGATCTAACATCTATTGTCTCACGATATGCAGCGCGTTCGTGACATCTTCCGTATTGGCGATATCGATAAGCGTCAGTGACCACTTTCCATCAGGTGGCCCTTCGTTTGCGAAAAAAGGTGTTTTTCTCTCTATGGTCAGAAATGTGGAATGATAATAAGACACTTAAATATGAAAAAATATGAACATAGTAATATTGTTTTCATTTATGGAATTTTTCGTCTTCTTCCGCATCGCATAGTGCTGTAAAATAATCCCCAATGCTCTCGCTTTTAATTACTAGGATTAGTAGCTTACTCTATGATAACTTGAAAAATTTTTTATGTACTTATTTTCTGGTAGACTTTCTGTAAGCAAACCCTCTCGACTGATTAGGGCAATTGACGCAATACAGACACAATTGAGATAAAAAAAATCATCTTTTTATATTTAATTGAGGTTTTAGGTTCATGGTATTCTACAAGTGACCTCTTATTTTAATGCTTCCTGTAAAGATAAGTATAAACAGGCTAATTATTGCTGTGTATGTATTTACAAATATAATAAAATAAATACATATATACTAAATACAATTATACAATTAAAACACAATTAAAAATTTGGAAAGTCCCGTTTTAGCCAACTCCTACGCGATGAAGCAAAATATTAATAACTTTAAAAGTCTCCTAGACCTTGCCTCTCTTTGAGGCTCGAGAAATGAGGTTAAGGGTCAGTTAATATTTGGAAATTACAATGAACAGTTAATATACGTGTGAAATAGATTGACATATAAACTTGATCGAAACAGCATATTCGCCCTAAAAGCTTATAACTTTATATATAATAGAAACATCTACATAGACAATCGGAACAAACCGCAATTTTTTATACATTTTACAAAACGTTTTACAATCTCACTAATTACAACCAGAATGTAGCATTGGTAACTTTTTAAGGATTATTTAGATAAAAGACCTCAGAGTAAAGTAAATATGTTTTACTGAGAGTCTATTTATAATAAATATTTCATTGATGGCAAATTCTTATTTGAGAATCAGTGCCAACACTTCGTGTACATATCTGTAGATACTTGGCATTGTGTTGAGATTCCGTTATTACAGATGTACTTAAAATTTACGATAATAACAAGTGAATAACATATGAATAACAAGTAAAAAACAATAAAAAATGGCCATATTCATTCAAGTTCTTAAGTATTATTAGTACTGAGCATTGTTTGATTAACGGATTTCATATTGCTTTTGCTCTTATCTTCGCTTCCGTATACGAGTTTACTGCAAAAATATTTTATCAAATGCAAGTTATATATTACAATATGTATGAGATTTGTAACAAATCCTAAAATAAAAAAGTTTGTGTAACTAAAAAATAATCTTTTTATCATCATCGGCCATCCGGACAGAGAACGAACACATTTTATGTGTATGTGAACATAGATATTTTTTATTTCGATCATTAGGAAAATTATTTCGAATTTGAATCACCATAAGCCACAATTACCAGTTTTGACACGTTTAACTATGCCAAAGCAAAAAAGCGAAACTGATTAAAACATTAAATCCCATAAAAGTTATTTGTAATAAATAGGCACGGAACGACAAGTAACTAAAAAGGGACTGAACGTAAAATGTCATTGGTTGTTACATGATCATTATTAAAAGCAATATATACTAAAAAATATTAGTCCTAAACATAGTTTTTATAATGTTTAGAATTCTAGGATCCTAAAATATGCATTGATGTCTTCAAGTTCGTTGCAAAATAATATAAAAAAAAACTATTTCAGAACTAACGACACCCACATCACCCTGTCACTTGTCACCAAGCGATTTGGAAAAAACACCGAAAGCTAAAACAATTCCGACCAAAACGCGCCAATACCTTCAAACGACCGGAACACTAAAAATATTCACACGGAACGACTACGTGATGCGATGGAAATAAACGGTCGTTTTCGTGCACCTGAATATTCGTCATTTAGGGATTTGGCAGGACCGACTGTCGGACTTTGTACCCAATACGACTATATATAAAGTACGACTACATAGCCATAACGACTAAACAACAAACACGATTACCACTATAAATCTAACATAAGTATATTTACTGTGCCAATTTACGTATTATATAATTGTTGTAACTTCTAATTGGATATCAAATTAATAGGTCATCATCATGAACAGGATTATCTCAATCGTGCGGGCTCTTTTTAATAACTTTTTATCGTACACAATGTACAAGCCTGCCTCCGTAGCCTAGTGGTATGGGCGTGTGCTTTAGAAACCGGAGGTCGTGGGTTCGAATCCTGCGGGGACGCAACTAATTTTCATTGTTGTTTCCTAGTTGGTTAGGGCAATTTGGGCCGATCACCCAATTGTCTGAAAAGTAAGATGATCCATGCGTCGGATGGGCATGTAAAAGTCGGTCCACCCACCAACCCGCATTGGACTAGCGTGGGGTGATACGGTCCACACCCCTAATGGATAGGGAATATTAGGGAGGCCTATGTCCAGCAGTGGACTAACGAAGGCTGATGATGTGTGATGTGATGTGAATGTACAAGAGAACATAAAGTTCCTAATCATCAGAGGTAAGACATGCTCCTCATATACCCTAAGTTATGAGTCGTTTCGATTACAGTGTAATTACACTTCCATCCTTATCAGCCTAAGTCCACTGCTGAACATAGGTATCTCTACCAACCACCAAGAGAATCTGCGCTACCTGCTTTGAATGACTTCCTGCAAATTTGCATAGGTCGTCACTTCATCTCGTGGGGATGTCGTCCCACAATGCGATGACCAGTACGAGGTTGTACTTATACAATACAATACACTACAATTACACTAGGTAATTACATTTTACCCTGACTAAATAGTAGGAGTTTATATATACAAAATATATAAACAGAAACTGTCTAATAAACAAGAATTTGGCGAAAATATACGATGGGCTTTTTGGTTAAATATTGCGCTGCGATGAACAATGAAAACTCTATACTAATAAGAACGCTTTAAACTCATTCGCTTTACGAATTCGTCATTAGCCTTTGTATGCTGATGGTTAATGGTACATATTTATTACAACTGAAGTGCCTTCATTCCCTAGAGTAAGCTTGGGCATTAGAATCCTGAAGTCACGGGTTGCAATACTGCAAATACTTAAAAACATTACGTTACTATTTTTTAGTTAATTTAGACAATGGCGGAATGATTATCCTATAACATGTCATGCATCATGATCCATGGGTCGGATGGGCATGTTAAAGGATGTGTTCTGCGCCTAACTTCTCTCTCGTGTTGTCGGATATCCGTCCCACCGGACAATGAGAGTGAAGAAAGAGGGAGTCACTATGTGTTTAGGACTATATTTGTGCACTATACTTCTTTGTATCGATATGGCTGATCTCTAATATAAATCGGCCGCTGCAGTCGTAATCAAATCGAAGATATATTTTACAACTCAAGATTGGCAACACATGCTTTATACGCGTCTTGTCACACCGTGGTTTTAATATAAACGAGTTAATTAATATGAATAGCATTAATGAATTATAACGTGCATTCACGCGGCAACCACGTGGACAACATGTTTATAATCACATGACATTTTACAAGTTAATCTTCGTGCAAACTGTAAAGAGCATGCAGCTCTCTGCTGATTTCTGTTTACTGTAAGGACATGTTGAACGTGATAGGATATATGGAAAACAAGAAAATCACAAAATTTACATTATACCTTTGTTTCACCTAGCCAATGTCAAGTTACCATGGGTCGTCTTCTAATCCATCCAAATTTACCTAACTAACAGTTTTCACGTGGAGAGCTTAGCATCTGACTTTCACGACCCAAAAGGTAAACTGCATTCTGTACAAGAATTAGTTGTCAGCAAATTAAAACTGCTCCGTAGCCTAGTGGTATAGGCGTGTGCCTTAGAAACTGAGCGTGGTTGAATCCTGCAGGACTCAACAAATTTTCGTTGTTGTTTCTAGTTGGTTAGGAAATTTGGCCGATCACTGAATTGTCTGAAAAGTAAGATGATCCATCGTTCGGATGGGCATGTAAAGCAATGTCCACCCACCAACCGCACTCGACCACCAGTGGGATACGGTCCAAAACCCTAATGTTGTATTAAGAGGCCTGATGTCCAGCAGTGGACTATCACAGGCTGACGATGAAATTGAAGGCACTGTCTTCAAATAACGACTGCCAAAGATGGTCTTGACAACTGGGACCGACTTTTTTACATTATACTCTATTTGGGCAGAAATAAATCTGGATTCTATATGAACAGGGACTAACGTGCATGTGCAACGCTAAATGCCCATTATCGCGTTATGTTTTCATCGGTACTTTGTGGCGCCATAAGACTTTATTTACATTTCGGTTTCGTGGTTTTGGGTTCAAAGTAAACAGAGAAACAAGTAAAACAACTTTGTGTTATCGTTACTGATGGTTAGGGCAGTACAGGTCATTTTCTCAAAGGTGATCCGCCTTTGAGAAAATGACTAGTACGCAGAAAAACCCCTACTCAGGCAGGTTCTAGATCTTATTTACAATAAGTATAGTTGAGAATACGGGATACGATCGAAAATCCCCCTAATGAAGGAGGCGTGCATTAGGAGAGGCGTATGTCCAGCAGTGGACTAAAACAGGCTGATGATGATAGTTTAAAGGTAATATAGTTTTTTTGTATCATATGAAGCTATAAGCCTAACTACACTTAATTAGTCTTTATAGTGCTTCCTTGTTTATCGAAATGCGTATTTTGTGTAACTTATTCATTACAATCTGAAAGCAATCAATTGCATAAAGAAACCGGTGAAGTTGGATTCCTTTTAACCGATATGGTTTCCCTCAGCGTAATCAAGACCTGAATTAAGCTCATTCTTAGCTGAAAAGTATTACGACTTTGATAAAGTTCTTGGAACTGTTATTATTGTTTGAACTAAAACTACTTGCATAACATTTCCCTAATAAAATAAGTTACGTCCAATTTCTCTATCAATTATAATTAGTGATTTTACGCTTATAGTAAAGAATTAATCTGTCAGATTAATGCAAATATATTTAAGGATACTAGATGTGATGATATATATATATATATAAAAATATATAATAAACATTAACTAAAGATTAACCGCTAAAACGTAGCTATAAAACGGTTTAACTCATACAATAATACGATGAAACCATTCGTTACTGCTATGAGTTTGTCCACTAGTATAGTTCCATGCAAATACAAATATGTACAATAAAGTGCGTCAACTAAATCATCTAATTATTTAACACACTGTTGTTATTTTTTTTAACTATAAAAATTATGAGTTTACTATTAAAAAATAAAACAGATTCAACAACCCAAATACGCTAACCGAGTGTGTTTGCATTGAAAGAATACGTTCTGGACACTTGCCAATCACCTTAACCTTGTCAAACGATTCAAACACATCATCATTTATGGGACAATAAACTGATTCGATGAGACAAAGCCGAGGTCCACTTTGAAAGGGGATTCGTTATTTTATTTGTCAACGAATACACGTTGTTTACGTCTTGCTTACGCTGGCTATGGTGCCCTTTAAACCGGAGGACGGTAGTATTTACACATACTGATTTGCGACAAAAACAGGTCTTGGAAGAAAGACTAAGGTGATATCGTAACAAATTAACAAATAAGTTTCACTTATGTAACGCGTGGTGTCGAGTTTGTCGCGATGCTAAATGTTTGTTTAATTTTTTCTTTAATATCTTGTATAGATAATAATGTACTCCTAGTCGATTCGGACAACGGCGGCCGATCCATATTAGAGAACTGCGCCGGAGATATTATAGTGCACAAGTGTCCGCACAAACACAGGTGCAGTCCCTCTTACTTCACCCTCATAATCTGGTCTTCCCTCGAGACGAGTGAGAGGGATCCGAAGTTAGGCGCAGGACAAGGCTTTTTACATGCCCATCCGAAGCATGGATCATCTTATTTTACAGGAAATCAGGTGAGGCGAGTACCCATACCATTAGGCTACGAAGGCAGTTTAAAGTATCATATCAAAATTAAATTAAAAGCATTGACGTAAAGTAACCTATAGCAACTAAATAGCGTAATACATAGCGAGTTTGTATTGACAAAATGTCAGCGATATATCAATCATAGAACTTCAATTCATTTTCTCTTAACACTTTTTTGATTCACCTTCTGTGTACTGGTGTATGTACCACAATAAACAGCCACAGATAACAATGATCTAAACTCAAAATTAAACTAGAAAAAAAAACTATATTAATCATCGAATAATATCTGCAATGTAGTAATAGAAACCTTAGGTTCTTATAAGATAATCTGAATAAACAACATAAGGCAAAGTAAACAATGTTTGTTTAAACGTGCTGATCTGTAAAACTTTCAAATTATAATCCAGTTTAGTACAGAAAATTCATAAGCACTTTACACGTATCGTATACACCATATGCAATAAAACCCAAGCAGCAAAGTTAATGGCGTAAAATATTCGTTTTATTATTGAAGTCATTTATTATATATTAGTGTACAGTCGTGTTAAGCCAACTTGAGAAGGAGGCGAGGCGAGGCATGTATGTAGGTATTAAAGGTATTTATGCTCGAAAATGCATATTGTACGTACCTAAATCGTAACATTTATTAAACAAAACAAGACATTTTGATCTTGACTAATTCAGTGATTTGAATTGGGTTTTAGAGATGATTATTTTCTCCAAAAGTGAAGCTTGTATCTCTCAACATTATGTTGCACCGGGAACGTTTTAGACAACGTAGAATATTATTAAATCCACTACGTAATATACGGATTTTTTGCGTTACTTATATATATTTATTCATATACCAACTAAGTGTGCCCGTGATCATGGATGCTGTAAAGAATCCGAAACGTCATGAATAAATATATATAAATAAAGCAAAAAATCCGTAAATAAGTAATAATAATCTGATATGTAAAAAAATTGCGTAAATAAAAGAATTAATTGTATGCAACGTAGAATAATATTAATATATGTGCCATAAATGTGCTAGTTGTTTAATCAGAAACCTGCTCACACACATGAAAATGTAGGATACGACGAAAAAAGAATCAACCGCGTTAAGAAATCTAACACCACGTATAGCGGTCGTAACAAATAACTTGGAAACGTGAATTTGTTTACTATCTTCCTTTATCGTTAATTTGCCATCTTTGCAATTGGTGCCATCAATCATAAGGGACCTTACCTTATAACTAATAAAAATGAATTTGGCAATATTTTACATAATAACTTCTTTAACTTCGGTGCGCCACTTTTTTTAATTAATAATTATATAATTATAAATATATTAACCTTTACTAAGAATAAATATCATTAAAGTATGCAATAAAACATCGAAATGTATACAAGATAACGGCGGAAGTACTATGATAAAACAATTATTCCTTGGTACAAGTAAAGTTCCAATTATTTATTCTAGTTCATATCATTAATATCACCAAGCAAAAATAAAAAGGCTTTAGAAATGTCAATCAACCCATAACAAGATTATAAAAAAATCATTGAAACAAAAATTGTTATTGAAATTTCTTTCACAACGCGACACTTAATATGTTTTTATAAACTACTTATGATGTACAGTTACTATTCAATATTTATATAACGTAACTAATAATTAGTGTGCTCCAAATCAACAAGAAAAAAAAAACTAGGCCCGTTTACATCGCTTTAATTACAATGTAAACAGAAATATGGCACGCGTACAGATAATGCTCGTTTTGTAATAATTACTCGTGATGAACAAACATCAGATGGCTTAAAACAGACCACTGACAATGTCTGCGATTAACGAAAATTTGCAAAACAAATTAGCGTCCATTGTATCACCGGTTTGGCGACACGAACGAAGAATTCGAATGAGATCTCTACTTACTTTTCTTCCGCCATTTTTTCAAATCTTCCACTGAATGAGGTTCGTCACAATATCACAGGTAATGTTAAATAACTAAACAATAAAATTTCTAGACTAGTTAAGATCACTTGTATAAAGTGTATTGTTTTCACGTGATAAAGCAGACATTTTAATAATGCATCTGCGCGTCAGGCATTTGTGAAGAGTGAATTTGAACTGGCGCGAAAAGGCGCGCTCGCTCGCATATATGGACATTTTCCCGCGGAAAATAATGAGACTTGTTTTACTCTGACGTTTGGCAGAAAGTTGTTATTTTTTTTATTTTAGCGTGTTCCAACTTTTTTTAACAAGTCTGTGCTATAAACAGACATAACAAAAAAAAGTTGGAACTCGCTGGAGTACATGTACAGCTTTTGACTTTTTAAAAATATCTTGGTTTTAAAAATACTCAAACAATTACTTTAGGTCAAAATAAGGGTTAACTTAGGGAAAATTTAATTAATAAATAACTTATCATAATTAAAAACTGGAACTCTAGAATATTGCACTCATTACCAATATTTTATACAAAGAACATTACAGAGTCGCAATAAATAGTATGGATAAAAAAAAACGTAACAGATAAACGCAGAGAAAGTACTCTTAAAATATTATTATAATACTAAAACTTACTTTCTGAAATCACTGTAGTCATTTTTGTATCTTTTAAAAATGACTACAGTGATTTCAGAGATAAAGCAGCATTGTGAAGTTATTTAAAAATTTTGTTGTCTATGTTATTTTGCTTAGGGACACAGTAACTAGTGGATAATTTTATATACAATGACTGAGTTTTAACCTTTCGTAAGTTTTTGATTATCGTACGTTTTAAGATCACAATTACCTAATAATAATACTAATACAAACATAATTATGCTCGTCTCGACCATTATCACGAACCATCCAAAATAAAGTGTACCTACTATTTGAGTTTACTATATTTAAGTACTTCAAAATACTTAGTATATTTATTATTTCTGTTCTTAATTTATTTAGTCGCTTGCGGAAAATAATACAGTTTTACATTGTTTATCATGTTTAATGACAACTATTTTAAAATTGCACCCAAAGTTTCACAGCATTCCTGATATGAGGTCATTGGTCATGACAGACAGAAGTTTTTCACGTGACCAAAGTAATGTTGCATTGTTTAGCTTGTATAGAATTCGCGAAAGCAACTAGAAGTATTTAATTGCTTCAGGTTTAAGGTTTTTGTCGCTTATTTTTTTTATGAGCAGATTGTGTTTTAATTGTCACTTGATATAAGTGTCTAGTGAATTTAGAAGTATCGTCCCCTTACTCGGAGTGCTGAATCAATATCAATGTTGTGAATTAATGTTCTTGCCGTATATTCAAAGTACACATCTCCAACAATGCGAGCATTAACGATTTGATGTTTTAGGGAAGTAATTGGAAATGAGTATTTTCAAAAATCAACACATATTTCGCACGCAAAGGTGGTGTGTGGATTGACATTTATTTTTAAATGTCAATCCACACACCACAAGTGGAACAATAAATAAAAAATGGCGGACGAATGCCATGACCTGCAGTGGTACGCTTACTTGAAATTATAATCAGAAATTTTAGGTTTCAGTTGGATTGAATAGGTTAATTATAAATCTCGTTGAAATATCTAACAAATATGTACACATTCATTGATTCGTATGGACTCAATCATCGTGTAGTCGCTGCCAGTTCTAAACTTGATGCGACCAAAATAGTTATTTATGTAAATAACATGCAAAATTCCGAAGTGCCAAAGCGTGGCAACATCTACAGAACTGTTCTTGAATCTGATACGACATAATATGTTAGTTTTAAAGCGGGTAACCTTTTTAAAAAAGCAATAATTGTATAATGCAAAATCTATATACTGCACTTTATGCAAGAAGCAATTCCATTCTAGGTTATATAGCATTCCTTTTCTAGATTCCAAGACAAAGTTAATGGAAAATTTTAACTGTGATTCAAAAAGATTCAATTTATTTTTTCATATGAAAAAACAATATAACTAGATTTTGCTTCAGTAGACCATCAAAATACATTAAGAGACAAGTCTAAACAATGCGTGAATCTTTTGTCTTGATGTAATGTTTAACAGTTGTTATAGATAATAGTGGTGAAAGTGAACTATCTAGCGATAGCACGCTTAATGACTTGTATTCGCTATCGTTTAAAAATGTATTAATTGTGTAAAAAAAATCAACTACATTCCACATTTCCTATTTTTTATAACAACCTTAAAGCATTAACTTACGAAGCGTTTAATCTTATTATACTAAATGCTTCTTTATATCTAATAAATTCGAACGTGTGTTAGTACGTGCATGAAAATTACGTTAGGAAATTAACGCACATCTACGAAAAAATTGCGCAAAATTGACAAAACATGATCGCACGATGTCTGGTTTATTTAGCAACCAATCTACGTAACATGTCATTTTTTCTTTGTATATCATATTATACAATAATTTAAGTCTACTTGTAGTGTCAATTGAAAATTTTGAGCCAGATTTTTTATGTACAATGGCGGACCTGCTACCTGAACCTGCTGGGAGCTACGCTACTAGAAGTTGTACCTACAATATTGAGCATGTGTTATGCATATAAACCTTCCTCTTTAATCAGTCTATCTATTTAAAAAAAACAGCATCAAAATCCGTTGCGTAGTTTGAAAGATTTAAGCATACATAGGGTTATAGGGATAATTTTATGTGATATCAAAGACATACAACATATAAGAAAATAACAACAATTATAAATGAAAGAACAATAAAAACATTTAAGAAAATAATATTGTCCTGCATACATGTAATTTTTTTAGTTTACTCTTCGTCGTTGAATATAAAGATATTTAAATTTTCACGTACATCATGCGAATATAACATATCTGGCGTTCAAATACCAACAGATTTGTCTAGGACTACCGACTCATTAAAAAATATATATCAAAACCAATTTATACTTAAAATACATGTACTATTACCAAGTGCATTAGCTATCTTCTTGTAAAAGCCAGAACAAACAAAAAGACATGCAGACAGACAAATAAAATTTCGTAGAATTTTACGCATTGACAGTATACAAATTCATCGCCCTTTTAACACGTTGCTAGGGTTACTTTTTTATGTCTATTCCTAGTATTCGTGTACCTAGAGAAACATATATTTAATAATAAAATTCGACTATAATAATAAAAACTGTTTCCGCAATAATAAAATCATCTCTAACAATCATATCAAACGGTAGAATTTTTAGCTTGTCCAATTTTTATTTTTATCATATAGACATAGCATTAACCCCGGATATAGTTCATAGTTCTAACTATAACCCGTCAAGTCACTAGAGAAACAACTTAATTTCATGTATAATGCAGAAAAAAATTACGGCGAAATATTAAGATTGAAATAACAATTATATTTCATTACGTTGTCATCTCCTAACTGAATAACAACCTTTTTCGGTCCCAAGGTATTGGCCCTGGCTTCGTCGCTATAAATGTCGTTATATTGAACCAGGATATGTCCTATATAAAAAAGTATTCCATCAAGCTTGATACCAAGCCTTCATATATAAATATATATACCTTGACAAAGTAGAAGTTAACTAAATTTTAATCCTAGCCATTTACCAAAATTATTATGTATCCAACAAGTTTTTTTAAGCAGAGTAGCTGGTATTTGACTCCCGCAACCCAAACTTGGCCTCCGTTCCATAAATGTACTAAATGTCATTAATTTTGAGGACACTGTAGTCCTGTAACGACTGACTACTTGCCTGACCGTCGCATGAAGTTACTTTAAGGCAACTACCTGATCGACCCGCGTTGCTGAAACCAACCATAACAACTATATTAAAAAGTTTTTTCCCGTCAGCGTAAAACAATTATCAGGTAATCATGGTCAACTGTCTATATAAATCATAATTAATATAACTTATAACTCTCAAATATATTATATTAAGCACTCAAAAGTAAAATCAAATATATTTTAAGTACACACCCTGAAATATATCTGAAGCTTGTTTTATTTTACAAAGGCCCGATTCTAGCTTTTAAAGTAATCATTGACTAATAAAATTTGGCTTTTTTCTGCGATTAATAAAGGCTTCATTATTATTGCTCATAGATACCTTTACTGCTCACGACTATGATACGATCAAGATACGACTATACGATTGTTTGTTTTCCATTGACGTTGTGGAACTTATTCGCCCGGAGATTTTCGCGGCCGCGGCCTTGTATCGTTGCATTTAAATTCCCCTATGAATGGGAAAACTTGACCTGAATATCTATTACTATTGCTCTATAACGACGCAGATTATTTTAAATAGCTAAGGATCGATTGATCCAAAGATATCTATATAATAATTATTTTTTTACAAGAGAAAAGTAAATTTATGTATTTATCAGTTATCTAGTTTCCATAGTACAAGCATTACTTAGTTTGGGACTAGATGATGTTGCGTTATTCGTCCAGAAATATTATTATTATTATTATTCATTGATAAAAATAAAATATTATAAAAAATTTCGAAGAGGGAGAGACGGATTCTTTGCTGTAAATATAACGAAATTCTCTAATATATTTTAAGTTTTGAAAAGGTAAAGAAGTGAATACACACAATGTTTCTCAATTTCTGATAGTAAGAAAAATGTTTAAACAATTACAGAATTGTTTTCAAAAATTAAACGTAGGCTTACATTTTAACATAACACTTTTAAAAGACAAATAGTAACTATTATTTATTTAAAACGTGGTCCGTAAATACAGTATTTATTGTTATATCTTCACGTCATAAAATAAATAGATATGTATGGATCCTGTTTATTGATTTCAATGCTATTTAGTATGTTGTGACGTAGACAACAAACATCAATAGTCTTTGCTCGAATAGCGTGACTGTTTCATTCAATACGTCACAATCTCAAACAAAAACAAAACTGTAAATAGGCTGTTTAACAAATTTAATATGCATCACATGATTAAAATTCAAAACATACCTACATTATTCTTAATATGCATACATTCACCGCTTCCGTGGTCTAGCTGTATTGGCCCTTGCTTTATAAACTGGAGGTCGTGGGCTGGAATCCAGCGGGAAACAGCTTTGTGGTATCATTGTTTTCTAGTTGGTTAGGACAATTGTGGCCAATCACCGAATTGTCTGATAAGTTAGATGATCCCTGCGTCAGATGGGCATGTAAAAAGTCGGTCCAACCACCAACCCGCATTGGACCAGCGGTGAAATACTGTCCAAATATCCCCTAATGGACAAGGCTTGCATTAGGGGAGGCCTATGTCCAGCAGTTGATTGTTTTCCAAAGATTACAATTAGTTTCATATTTGTTACACATAACACAACAATGCAGCATCACCTTAAATACGCGATAACTAAAATACGTAAACAATACATATGTAATCTTGATAATCTTCCGCAGCATATCCTTTTTTAACAGTTTTTCGCTTTACGTCAAGTGAATATAAATCCTCTTATCACGAACGTAATACATAAATAATATTATCAAAAACACTTGAGAATTTCACGCACCTGCCCCATGCAATGTTTTGAGAGATTTTTATGGCGTTACGTTTATTTTGTCAAATTTATGATCGGATATGCTTATCAGATATTGACTTTAGATTATCTCGTTAAATCGACGCCATAAATGCAGCAATAAAAAATCATTAGTACAATTAAACTGTTGTAAATTATCAAAGAGTGACAGTCATGTGAAGGCTTAGTTCAGTCTATATTTATAGATATCAAAAAACTGTAAACATCTAAAAAACTAAAAATCTGACCAAACATACATATACATTGGGTTACAAGGAATAACAATCATAATAAGATAATACACGCCATGATATATAACATTTGCAAATTACATAGAGCCAAGTAGATAGTTCATGTATCAAGCTATACCAAATCTTCATAAAGTTGAACTCTACAAATTGCACATACAGTAGTTTTGTGAAATTTTCGTAAAGTTTTACGTAAAAATTTTTTAATCGATAGGAAACAGTAAATAATTAGACACATATATAATTTGGCAGTAATGGCAATTTTGTAAAAAATAATTATAAAATCTATAAATTTCAACCACAAAGTTGGCCATTTTGACAGATTTTATGCGCGTCACTAAAATCTTGTTAAATAATTTTTTTTTTCAACAATCATGCACTTCTTAGTGTGGTTCACCTCTGCTTTCACACTCGACCTGTCACTTCACTCGGGACATCGCATCGGGGTGTATTCGCATTTAGGACCTCCTTCGCGAACTTCTGGCTCCACGCTTTTGTATTGCACTCTAGGGTTAGGGCGGACAAGTATCACATAGAGTCGGGGCAATTGAATTTACCAAAACAACTGAACCTAAATTTACTATATAATACTATATTATTAACTATAATTACTAATCGACATCGAAAAAACTCAGAGACAACCTAATCAAATCACATCAATCAAAACGGCGAGTTACCGGGTTGTTTTTATAACTATACGCCAACGCTAATCCATCTTACAAATTTAAGAATTGTTATGTCTCACTCATAACTGCATTTAACAAGTACCATCATTTCAAATAGAATATAATACTATGCTAAGTATAATCACCAAAAAACTTGTACTTAATTCGGTCTGTGCTCAAATCTCCGTTAAAGACTGCTTGTCAAAACTGTTTGTGTCCGTTTGCAAAACAGAAGTGTGTACTGCATCATATACTGCATTCTAGTTCATTTCCGTGGACTTTTCTCATTTTAGAAGTGGAAAGGCGAGCAGTTTCGTTTTAGTTCGTTTAAATTATACTAAACGGTTAGCCTTTTAGTATCGCGGTGCGAAATACTAGCCCCCCATTTGTAGGTAGGTATATGTGGTAACAGAAATTGACGTCTAATGAAATTTTAACAAAAAAATATGACAGACTTCAAGCAGCATATAACTATTTTACTCTATATATGCACGTAACAACTTGCTCTCTTCACGTAATTGCGTTGCGATTTCTACTACTGCATTTTAAATCTCTGATATGTTTTAAGGTAATCATTCAATCGAAATGTCATCCATGACATGTTTTATGTACATAGAATAAAGATTTATTTTTTAATGCAATAACTTAGACTGTATTATCTTATATAAGTTTGAATGTGGCTTATTGCAATTTTTTAAAATATTATTTATATTCACATTAAAATGCTTCATCATCATCACCATCATCAGCCTGTGATAGTCCACTGCTGGACATAGGCTTACCCTAATACACCCTATCCATTAGGGGTTTTGGACCGTATCCACCATGCTGGTCCAATGCGGGTTGGTGGTGAAAATGCTTATTGTGCGTTATTATTAAAACATATATGCGGACTTTATTGTAGACCAATTAAAGTTTTGTAAACATGTTATCTCTTGCGGTTTTGGCAGCGATTGTAATTTAATTGAATTTTGATGCCGTCATTTCATATTTCTCAAATATCTATTAAACTACTAATCACAAAATTATTTTTAAAAAATGGGACCAATGGGAAGAAAATATCTATGATTTAAAAAATTAACAAATTCGGAGCTCTAGGAGCCGAGCAATGAGGTAACATAAACAAAAAAATACATACGTTCCGAATTGATTTCCTCCTTCTTTTGGGAAGTCTGTCAAAAAGAAAATTCCTTCTAACATTCATAAAGCTGCATTAAATATTATTAATTTAAAAAATAAGCATAAAGCAGTAGATCAATACTGCGAAAATTTGTTTACATAGATTATCTAGTTTACACATATTGCGTATGAAATTGGCGGACCTATATGTTTTCGTACAATTATTCGTGACATAATACCACTGTCTGGTTCCAAAGTAAGCAAATCTTTTTATTATAAATTTAGATTTATCATATAAATATGAACACCAGATTAGACGTAAAAACTCCGTGTGGTTGTGTATTGTTGAAATGAATCTCTAGTTGAAATAAACGCAAAGCAATACATATAGTACGCGACGGTTCGGCACGGGTAAGTAGATTCAGCACCTAAAATCTTTCCCATTATGGTAATATCTGTCATCAGGCTATAATGTTAAGGGAGAGAATGTACGCTCTCTCCCTTATGTATTAAATGCTCTATATATCCTAAACACTTTTAGTATCATAGTTGGCGGTATCTATTATTATTATTATCGCACAAATTTAGATTTACGGCTTGGCAAGCCGCATTAAGGTACTCAAAATCGCATCGTTTACGTACTCACTCAATACCGATTACAGCGAATGTCTGGAATCTTATAAATTGATAAAATAAACATTTCGTATGTTACGTACAACTTAGGTGAATGTTGTAAATATTGGTATTGAAACTTAATGCACCAATATATTTGAATAAATGATCAAAGTCGAGGTAGTATTTCATAATTGGACTTCACTTCAATTAAGACGCAAAGAAGTAAACGAGCGTTAGAAAAACTTTATAAAGTTAAAATAAATAAATTTTGCGTTATGCACTGTCATATTTGGTATTTTTTTATCGTATAAATCTTCTTTATCTGCATATCAGCATTTGTCTTTTGATGACTTGTTGCCGACTAATGGCAGGCATTAGTTATAATTCTGTTTTAATAAAAAATGTACAAACAAATGTATCCCAAAAGTGTCACTATATCTTATCACCGTTAAATAACAATAGTTTAAAAAGGTTCGTACTGATTAAAATAAAAATACACTTAAAGATGATTGAAGTTGCTTCACTCAGCCGCGTTGGAAAACTGCATAAAATAGCATTTTAAATACATGACTTGAAACGGAAAATGTCGCCCTTTAACGATATCATACGGGATGGTGCGATAAGCGAAATTAGCATCGCACAATTACAAATAACAATAAACTGCACGCGGTCACATGACTCGCTTTTTGTGGTCTGAATCATGCTTTATCAATGTACCGCTCCGTTTGTTTTGTTGTTCAAATATATAGTCTCGTTGATCGGGTATAATCGCGTATTTATTAACTAACATGTACGTGTTATATTTAGTAAGTCTTCAGTATATATAAAATGATTAAAATAAAAGGATTTCTTTTCTTTTGACCATTCATCAAAACTACGTTTTAAACAAGATTTTAAATAATGATAAGGCATTTATCCTTTCATCTCTGTCGACCATTTATAAAGCCTATGCATATATATATATATATATATATAGCATCGTATTTTCTTTGGACGTTTTAAATACAACTGCAAAAACCTGCAAAATAAAATATTAGGAATAAAGTGCAAGAGTCTTAAGTCGATAATTGATGCAAAGATAAGATAATGAGAGAAATGTGTTTGAATCCAGTGATTAAAATATAAAGTCAATAACTTCGGGAACTAGTAGATATTTTTAGGTAGCTGTTGGGCACTTGGAAAGCTGTGCGAAATCCTTTGCCTTTTTATAGTGCCATTATACAAATATGTAGATCTAGCAAGCCGCGTCGTAACTCACCTGCCTCCGTAACTTTATAATTTTATTTATTTAAATTAGTACCCATAAAATTAATCTTGACGCATTCTTATATATCACACAGCCAAAAGAAAGATAAGAAAATGTTTCTCGACTCAGCGCCACAACTTTCGGTTTCTGTATATTGCCTACGTAAAAGGCAACGTTCAAAACTAAGTAAAAGGTTGAAAGTTTCTAAACACCGACCGATCGTAAAGGCGACTTGATAAAGCTCTTAATATGGTGTATAACTGTTTTGTATTTATCAAAAAAGTTGTTAACTATTTTTGAAAACATGAGGCATTATGTTTAAAAACGTATGTCTAAAGTGTAAAGCGCGTAATCCACAACTTTACATTCTCACAACTACAAGGTTTTCTAAACTAATTGACGTAGTTTATAGAATAAACTATCCTAATTTCCATTTTTTTTTTAAAAACAATTACTGTTTACAGGCTACCATGAAAAAAACCCATCGCGAGATTATTTTTACCTTTGTTTGTATAGGACAAACAAAATGATTAATTAACATGTAAACAACATGACTGATATGACATAAAAAATTGACTTGCACGTTCTAAATATAATGGTTCAAGTTATTTTAAAAGATTACGCTTAAGATAGATCCCCGATATTTTAGATATGTTTGCATCATTTTAAACGTAATATTTTTATCAAATATAATGATATTATTAAATGGCTTTCAGGGTACGTTACAATAAACTCTCACAGCCAATAGAAGTCTTTGATAGGTCATGTTTATAAGAAAAAAGGTACACCTTTCACATTTAGTCCTTTAACTGCCTCCGTAGCCTAGTGGTATTGGCGTTTGCTTTAGAAACCGGAGGTCGTGGGTTCGAATCCTGCGGGGACTCAACGAATTTTCGTTGTTGGTTAGGACATTTTGGGCCGATCGCCCAATTATCTGAAAAGTAAGATGATCCATGCGTCGGATGGGCATGTAAAAAGGCGGTCCACCCACCAACCCGCATTGGACCAGCGTGGTGGGATACGGTCCAAAACCCCCTAATGAATAGGGGTGTATTAGGGGAGGCCTATGTCCAGCAGTGGACTATCAAAGGCTGATGATGATGATGATGATAATAGTCCTTTAAGGGCCAAACATATATAAAACTTTTCATATTTTATTTCTATTTAAAATAGACATATCGAGACCTGCAAAATAGTCATTTACAGTTCTCATGTGTCAAATTTTTTGTCTGCCGAGCTATGTTTTCAGTTTCATGAATAGGTCATCGTAAGGAACTACATTTGATGAATACGGAACTGGCATGAAGCCCAGCTAATGAAATTTCGCCGTTGCAATAAATGAGGTGTACACTAGCGTCGTCTTTATGAAAGAGTTCCATTTTGAAAGATATTTGGGATGGAACTAAATCGGTCCCATAAGTCCAATAATAAAAGCTAGTGATATCTTACTTTTTCCCTTTTTTCAAGAAGACAATCATGATGATTTCTTAGCCGTCCCAGAAAACTCGTCATCACCTTCCCAGCAGTCAAAACAGTTTTCTTCTTCTATATAAATAACAATGTGGCAAAAGAATACTCACTCCAGTTTTTTTTAATACAATGACAATTGTATACTCGAATTTGATTGTTGTTTTAATTTTATCGTAAAAGACAACATGAAAAAGTCCCGCTAAGTTTCTTTCGCCAGTTCTTCTCAGGTCAGAGAAGTCCTTTTATGAAACGGTGGTCATGTTTTTGAGAATCAATAAGTAAGTGTATAACTATTATGAAATATTTAAATATGAGTACAGAAAAAATATAGAAAACTGGTGAAGTAATAACTAATTTTGTAAATTGCATATGGATTAAAGGATCAGCTAATTGCACAGGAGATATTATAGTGCACAAGTATACGGGCAAACACTGATGCACTCACTATTTCCTTTACACTGTCAAAGCCCAATGGGACGGATAACCGACACGACCGGAGAGAGATAAGGCGCAGGACCGACTTTTTACATGCCCATTTGATGCTTGGAACATCTTACACATTGCCTCAACCAACTAGAAAACAACAATGAAAATTTGTTGAGACCCCGCAGGATTCGAACCCCCGACCTCCGATTTCTAAAGCACACGCCTTTACCACCAGGCTACGAAGGCAGTTGTACCAATAATGTATAATTCTTATCAGGGTGATTAAATTTAATAACAAAAAATCAGCATTTATACATAATACATGAACATTTAATTTTCATAAAATCATTTCAATATATTGGACAGATTAATTATTAAAAGGTTATATAGACACAAGCTGACTATACTTATTGAATAATGTTATAAATATAATGAAAAGATGTACAATATTTGATCATAATATCATGAAAAATTTAATACTATTATGAATACTCCATAAATAATAATAAAAATGGTTACATATAAGTAGCGAAAAAGAGATATATATTTAGCTGCAAGTCCTATTTAATTTTATTCACTCGTACGCTTTACTTTTTGTTTTATTTGATAACTTTCTATTTATCATTATAATCGAATTATAATATTAAAAGTTTTTAACACGCTCAATATGCAACAAACAATATTGAAATGAAGGGACTACAATGCAAACATTGAATCTTCAAAGCAATACAAAATAACATTTTAACAGCTTAAGTGCTATCATTATAATTAAAAGTATTTAGGAATGTCACAATTGTTCAATACGCATAAATATCCGATTATTATTAAACAATGAAATTCATTTTATGACTTATTACTAGTAACTACATGAATGATACATTTTACAGCTAATTATTAATATTAATAGAAAGAAATCTGCAATAAAGTCAAAAGTGTTGACACGACATCGATTGGAATGTAATATGTCAGCCCATTTAAAAAGTATAATTCTTTAGGTGTAGCTAAAAGAATCCATACAAAAAAATCTAATATATTTGGATATAATAGGCCTTATCCATCAACATTTGCATATTCCGAATGGAGTGAGATCATAAACAAATACTGTAAAAGAGTTTAAGATGCCGAAAACAAAACAATTTTACTTTAAAAATACTATGATTGCAACGTTATGCAAAAAACAGAGGCAGAGCATCATATCATAATAGTTATGCTATAAAAATTTTTTTAATGACTCTAGTAATCATTAAAAAAATATTATAGCATAACTATTATGACATTATTGCGTATTTTGTTGAGGTCAGCTCTCTTTAGTAAAAGTCCATTCAACAAAGATTAGCCAGACAGACAGAGATGGACAGAAATTAAAAAAATATTTGTTCTTAAATGTATCGGCTATATATCACAATGTAATAATTTAAAGATGGTTTTGATGCTCTTTTTTTTTTTTGTTTAGTTATGTTGATAGCGTAAGTTAAAACTTAATGCATTAGGACCTTTTATGTTATAAAAAACAGATTTTAACTACACGTACCTATAATTAATTCTTTTTTTACGGAAATACGCATTATTGAATAAAAGAACTTTTATGTATTTTATCGCGTTTATTTTACGTTGAAATGTTCTTTTATTCAATTACACGTTCCTATCTTTATCTTATTTCATAGTCTACGAAGTTTTTAAAAAATAATACACATTTAAAGAAAATAATTATGATTAATACTAATCTGTGCTAAGTATTGACTGCAATTATTGCGTTTTATTGTCAACGTCATTAAAAAGATACTTCTGAATCTTTCCAGCACAACATTCAATACGTTCTTTGGATAAACATTAGGTTAATTTGCTTACGATTTGCAATTTTCGTATCCATCCTTCGTCACAAATAAATACAGACTTCTTATAACCTCTATTTTATGATTTAAGTCAAATAGACAAGCGGTTTAACAATTTTTAACCTAAAGCTCAACTAACAAAGTATATATGTACTAAAAATATCTTACTAGAGGGATTAATTAGGTACTTCTTAACCTATAAAGAATAAATGCAAATAAAATATATTTAAACCTAAGCATAACACTTTATGGGCTATCTATAAAACGGAGTTACATAAATAAACTTAATGACGTCACCCATACATTCTTATTGGTAGATCGTCGATCAATGATTGGTTCTTTAAACATGTTACAACCAATCACTAACGAGGCGGATGACGTCATTATTGATTACATAATACAGGTGTAATTAGAAAAGATTCTCCTTCGCACTTTTATACGGCAAAGTTCGTATTTATCGTGCTCACTCAAATAGTTTCAGTGTCTGAATTATAACAATTACATAATTTAATTTGACAATGAACAATAAGATTTTATGTGAAATGTGAATGAAATTGTCAACACTCATTTACAACGATCACTCATTGACAGTTCGGCTTGCAATCGTATTCCGATACAGGTTCAATTTTCGAAGAAAAATAATTACTCACTACATCTATACATAAGCCAATGTCATACTAAACTAACTACGAAAATGTGATTAGCTTGTTAAGCTGGCTCGTCCTGCGTAGGATCGATTTCATCAATATACCCCTGATAGGGTGTGTCCGCATTCGAACCCTGGACCGCCCGGTTCCCATCTCTCGCTTGTTCACCGGGCAGCAGAATGTACCGCGCCTGCCTGTAATAAAATAGTTTATGAATACGTCAATAATATTTTATAGTCCCACAACACTTTAGAGTCAAAAGGAAAAAACTAATATTTTACGCAATTAATAAATACCAGTGATTACAAATAGGCGGATAAATACAACAGTAAAATTAAGTATTCATGACGTGCTTTGAAAAATAGAAGTTTTCTGTGATAGATTTTGGTGTCACCACCATTTGTGACGCCAAAATTTATTTTAGCGGTAAAACGTTTCGATTGGTTGACCGTAGCTGAAGATCGGTCTCGTTTTGGCTGCATACGCTGTTTTTATCATAGATTTCAAAACTTTTCTTAATAAGAAATTTGTGTACTTTTCATTTGTTGAATCTTCTTTTTAATATTTATGTAAAATTTTTATACAGATATTTTATTATATAAAGACAGTTGTTGAGTCTTAATAAAAATTTAAATGAGTGGTTCTTGTTTAACAGCATGTTATCCATGTTTTAAATAAGTTTAAAGATAGCACTTGAGCTATCATAATTTCATAGAAATGTCGTTTTATTATTATTATGTTTTTAATTCAAAAATTTTAGGAAGAACTGCCTCGGCGGCGATTACGTGTGCCTACTTCAGTTGAAAATTTTAAATATTTTGACATCCATTTCATCCAAATGGAGCTTTGACAACAATTTAACAATATAATTCTAATCATAATCTGGTTTGCAAAGCCTACATTATCTTAATAAGGAAAAAATCATAAAAAGCAGGCTCCCGCCGCTACCCTCTCGTCTTTATTTACAATTATTCAACAACACCTAATCAACATTTCCGGTAGTATTATTGGTATTGAGAGATACCTACCCCCTGTTATATAAACTGTCCTGTCATTAAAAAAAGGAAAACTTTCTTTTAAGGAATACTCCTGCTTATATGTTGAAATGATTTTCAAGGTTCGTCGGCTCCAGGTTTGTGTACCACGTGCCAACAAGATAGACATAGGCTAGAAAATTCTGCTTGACTTACAAATGAATGCAGTAAAAATGTTTAGTCACACGACCAGAATGTGATTCCTACAAAAAGTATTTATTGAGGTTTCTGCTGCTTTACATAGATCTGGTCTGTAGAATTTCTATAACGTATCATCTAAACAGATGATAAATATTACCTACTTTACGTTGCTATGACTTAACTGTCACTCAGCGTTTGACATTTGGATGCCAATTCTACACCAGGAATTCTAGACCTCTGAAAGCATATCATTCATATGGTATAAATGGTTTACATCAATACCGTCTTTACTTTTTCCCATCTTCAAATAGTCTGAAAAAGTGAATAAGGCAGTGAAAAATTCATTTGCCTTGTAACCGCGGAGTTAAGGTCAATGCGGAAACGAAGAAGAAGAAGAACTAGAAAACGAAGAAGAAGAACTAGGAAATAAGAAAAAGAACTAAGAAACAAAGTACTAGGACATTAAGAAAAAGAAATAGGAAACGAAGAAGAACTAGGAAACGACTAAAAACTAGAAAACGAAGAAGAATAACTAGGAAATGAAGAAGAACAACCAGGAAACGAAGAAGAAGAACTAGGAAACGTAGAAGAACTAAAACGAAGAAGAACTGAGGATACATGATATAGAAGACTCAGGAGATGATTCATAGTTCAAGTTCAATGAAAGACATCAAATTTCACGAAGCCTACCTAAGCCGATGAGCCACTAATCAGAAGTAGACAATTTTACGCTACATCTGTGCTTATTACGATACCACTATATAAATTTGTATAGATACCTTAATTTCGGTATATAAATAAATATGATCATCGATATCGAAATATGTCAGAACATTGTATCCTAAAGATTTTCATTACATTAACGAATCCACATCATAACGTAAATTTCAAGGTTCGCTAACTAAGGAACGAAAAAAGTTAAAATATACACATAGTTAATAATAAACCAAATTCCTCGACCATTAAAGTACTACTTATTGTGCTGTAACTATATATTATAATTAGTAGCAAAATGAAATAATTGTAATTAAAATTACAATACTATTGTTACCAACCATCACCGTTGAATAAAATAGACGTAATAAGTTTATAGTAAAAAAAAGTAAATAACACGAAAATGTTCCGTAGAAAATTAGCAATATTTGTTTTTTAAATTAATATGATTCCTTATTGACGAAAACTAACTATTGCTGCTAGCAAGTTCCCAAATCTACATATTGACTCATCACGATATCTCATGAACCCTAAGGCGTAGCGATTTAAAATTTAGTAGGAATATTCGTTTCGCCGAGTAGAGGTCGGCTAAGAAAGGATTCTACGAAATTCTATCCACAGGGGTTGGGGGGTTGCTAGTAAGTAATATTTGGTTGACTGTAATCGCTTTGACATTCGCCACTCAAAGAAATAAACTGTATCCGATGGATGAATTAAAAATATACTTGCAGACAATAAAATGTTAGATATCTATCATGATTTACTAAAAGCAAAAACTAAGACCAATCATAAAATTGTATCATTAGTTTAACGCAGGCACAAAGTTTCATCACTATCATCATCAGCCTGTGGTAGTCCACAGCTGGACATAGGCCTACCCTTATTGCACACCTCCTTTTTGGACCGTATTCCGTATAACGCTGGTCAATGCTGGTTGGTGGGTGGACCGACTTTTTAACATGCCTTTACTATAATTTATACGTGCGCAATATTTCGGTAGATTGTAAAATGAACAAACATCAGAAAGATAGTTACTAAAAAAATGTATCAATTACTTCATTTTATGTAACTTATAATATAGAAAGGGTTTAGAATAAAAACAACGCAAAATCAAAATAAATTTATTTTCCCTTAAAATCGTCTTACATAGAAAAATACATTCCAATAAAAACAGATCAATATTATTATAAAAAAAATATAAAAAATATTCGCCCTTGTGGTTATTGGAACGATTCGTTTCCACGGTTATGTTTATACTGTAATGGTGTTTAATCAAAGTTTTCCTTTAAGTGGGTCGATGCTTGTAGAGGATTGTGTTAAGGGTGAAAAACAAAAATACGCCTCGTATGTTCACGCACATTTTAATGTAAAATGTGGCCCTTCATCACAGATCAACTAAATCTTCTCAACAAACGTCATTTTTTTACACGAAAACAACAACAACAAATACCAACAATTCCATTAGAAATATCTCACAAAGACAACAGTCGTAGATAAAAAATTGTTTTGACATTTCTTTTTCGTTTTCCTTTTTTCTACAAAGGTGGGTTTTTCAGAGGGAAATAAATAAATGGCGACTTAAAAATAATACCTTATCATACTAAAAATTATGCTAATGCTGGCAGATAAGAAAATCTTGAAACTACATTAAAAAAAAGTAGTTTTTAAAATGTAGATATAAAAATTTTAAAAGTGGCGTAAAATCTTTTTGTGGTCAATGAATAAAACAGTATTTAGTAATTTACTAAGTACTAACTAATACTGCACAATTCACAACAAGTGAGATGTCTGCGTTTGATATTCTTAATAAAAGAAGCATTAATAAATTAAAACTTAATTGGGATTTTAGTGAAGCCATTGCAATATCGAAACTTTAAAAAAGTAAATTACCTGAAGCCATTGATAGTGGATAGATTGAATTCACGACTAAAACCAATTGCTAAACAAAATCAAATTGAAGAATTTAGGAATGTTTTACAAATGCAAAATGGTGCCGAAAACAGATTGTACTACAAAATAATTAAATATTAACCAATTAAATGCTTTTTGGACAACTTCCCATAACATTCTGCCATACATTACGGGTATTTATTAACATAATAAACAAATACTCCTTCGACTCCACTTTTCTTGACTGGAACAGGGATACCAGCTGAAAAATAATTTCCCTTCACGCTTTTACGTCCAGGTCGTATTTCTTTTCATCGGCGTGCCTAAAAATGGTAAACATTGACAATAAAAACTGTTTCACCTAATAATTCTATCTACTATATACACGCTAAATAAGATCTGGAATTCGTTACCAAGCTACAAATAGAGCTAAGACGTATTGCATTGCGATTGGTCGAGTATCGCGTAGACATTCTAACCTTGACATTGGATCCACCAATAAGAAGTCTTTAAATACTTTCGGTGCTTACGCGAATAGTATTAGTATTATATGAAAGTTTTCTTTAATTTTCATATTTAATGAGTGTAAAATAATTAAACGCAATAAAATTCGTAAAACTGCATTACTTATCAAAAATATGTATGTTAATGTGGTTTAGATGCAGCCGCTAAGTTTTATAAAACAAAAAATCCAGATCTTAAATAGATTCAATCTAATATTGAATAAAAATGCATATAATTACAGATAATTAAATAAACTGACTCAACGTTACAGACAAAAAAAATTACATATATAAAGAGTATAAACACATAAATAATGAAAAAATAAAATCGACTAAAAACAACGACTGGCAATAGACAACCGTACAGATTGAACATACGATAGAGTTAGTCAGTTAAGAACAGTAAAGACGCGTCATAGACAAGAGGGAAGAAGACTAGCGCCGTCTCTGTAGTCTACGGCCATACATACCAATAGCTGACCATAAAGTAATCGCGCCCTTCACCGCTGGACGTCATGTTAGAAACCTCGTCACTACTGTCAACAATCATAAATTCCCGGCCCTCTCTGAAAAAGATTAACCATAGACAATCTATCACCGCCATTTGTTAAGAGGAAGCGTCGCCAATATGGCGCCCGAGTTCAGCGAACAAGCGATGCAAGCCCCCATTGATGATTCGATGTATTGTAGATTCACTCGGATTCTTTGTGTATGTATTTGTATTTAGAAAAAATACCTCCTCTTTGGTTGAGTTCTTATTAGCTGTGCTTATGGGCATAGTTCCCTGATTGATGGTTTTTCAGTGACTGTTTTTAATCATGACATTGTTTACCTTGATAATTTTTCCATCCATAACTTTGATATATGCTATTCTATCTAAATATTCTTGTTAATGGATTTCCTTTTCTTATTTCATGTCCTTTTATATGCAATCATCCATTAAATCTTTACTCGTACATATTCATTATAACATTTTGCATATTATCATAGTGAATGTAGTACAGCTTATTTGAAATATTATTTAATAGAGTGAATTTAATAACTATTTTAATCATCATTCCTTCGAAAGTCCTCTAATACTTGACTAATTTTGGATTATCCATTTTCCATTCTTTTTATTTCAACGTATTCGTACCAAATCGTAAAGAATTTTCTTTACATCCCTTCGAATAAACTTTTCTTCGTTTGTTGAGGGCGCACTTTCAACTCATTTCGATAGTATTAAAAAAGAAACACAAACGTATTTAAGGAGATAAAATGGATAAACAAGTAATTAGTAAGCCGCCACCGTGAAATGAATTAGTATATAAAAGATATTTTATGTTTAGTAAGTGTTAGGTGTAAATCGAAAATTGCACAGAAATTTAAAGCTTTCCCATCCCACCTTATAGCTAAACCGTATATACGAGTTATCGTGTTCATAATTAAGATTTTTAAATATATATATAACTTTGAACTGGTTATACAAAAGTATTACTAACAACATATAAAAGAATTCGATGTGTATATTCTTTAAAATTCTGTTAATATATATATATATATCTTAGTTTTATTCCCTAAGGTGCAGGTAAGGATCCAAAAACATTAAAACATCGACGTCAAAAGTGACGTCGGGGCTTTTAGGTTATTATTGATAAACTGTAATGGAGATGTCATTTAGTGATTTAGTTCATTACCAAATAAGCCAAAGCAACGCTTCGTTGTTATGTTATTCTATGCCCTGTTTGGCTTTTTTTACGAAACAGAATATCATTTAAGCACATCAACAATAAACAACTACTGACATTCCAAAATGTCGCGATATTCCAGTGTGACTAAACTTATTTTTTAAAATAATTATAGAGCTAATAAATACCAGGTTCATATGCCACCATGGCGTAATCGTTCCCTATATTTGTATATACCATTTAAAATCCGAGCCAGAGAAAAGATTGATTTAAAATAAACAACGTGAGCCATAGCAACGAAGCGGCGTCTTATTCTGGCATTCTTATTGATGACAAGCCACTAAGTTGTCAATCACTGGGCGACAATCAACGTATGACAACGCCATACGTAAGCCGTCACTTCATTGTTATAGTTAACATTGTTGACATCCCATCTTTTCACTGTCTCAGGCATAGCCAACGACACCTAAACGTCAAATGTGACAGCACGCGTCATCTGTCAATCCACAATTGACAGCTACAGTAGAAACAAGAACACGACAACCCGTCAAGAGCATCACTCATACACGATCCATACCTGTAGAACACGTAGTGCTGCAGAATGAAGAACACGTCGAATATCAAGCTGAACAGCCCGAGGCCGAACTTGGTCGCGTCACCGAAGAAGGAGATCCAGTCGTTGTAGTTGTACGCGTTCAGCGCCATCTGCAGTATGGAGAGGAAACCGCCCACAAAGTCCAGGAATATGTTGCCGATGCTCCAGCCGACCGTCGACTTCCTCTTGTAGTTCATGTACGCCTGGAATATGTTGTATACGCATAATTTATTATTGAATATGATTAAATAACAATGTAACCAATGGCGGTGTACGTATTGCGTTTATATAAGTGAATCATTGCTCAACATTGACATCGCAACGATATTTAGCCAATAAAAGCGTTAGATGTACAAAAGCATTATTTATATTGTTTACATCTTTCTCGGTACTAAGTAGTACTAGTCGGTTTCTTATCGAGATTTACTTAAACAAGAGTGATTTCGTATAGCTACTAGCATCTTATTTTAACAATTCCAATTATCTTCAGTCGATGGATGAATTAATTGTCAGTGAATGCACTGACGTCGTAGAAAGACTTTCAAAGATAGTCTTGACAACCAGGAGCTACTTTTTACATGCCCCTCATTCATCATTCCACTTTTTAGACTCTTAGGAGATCGGCCCAAACATAAGAAAACCTTGTTTTCACACCCATGATCTAACAAAAAATGAAATGACGACATCACGACGACACATGAAGTAAAGAAAATCCCAATACCAGTCTAAAGCTACAGAGGTGGTGCATCACTACCTTTTCTTTGGGTCTCTAAACAACACAAATTTTCCGTTTCTCTTCTACGCTATAATAAATAAAGGCCCGTCTCGCTCACCTGAGGAACATACTTGATGAGAGTGATGCAGAGCTTGATGTAGCTGCAGCCGTAGAGGAAGTCCAGCCACTCGATCTGGCCACCGGCCCCAAGACCCGCCGTGATGATGACGATCACCCCGAAACCGGCCAGGATGCCGCGACCAGTCATCGAGACGCGCTGCTCTTCACGCTGCAACGAAAGGTGGTGGATAATTAATAAAAAAGGTTCCAGATACGAAAGGCACTCTCGAAAACTGTGTCACAGCGCGGCTCACGTAACACTCTCCATAAGCAACCATAAGAGAAAGTGAGAGGCACGCGTCTCTCTTACTCGTGTGCAGTTGGCCTGCTTACGTAAAAGAGAGACAGAGAGAAAGAAGAGAAAGAGGCTACTTCTTTCTACTATACGAATGAATATTCACATTACAATCATTGTAGCGCTAAAAAACGTTATAACGTATGACTTTCAACCAATTTTCTATAGAGCTTTTTAATCGTCTTAGTTGTCTCTTGTAATGAGTTCTACAAACACTTCTTTCGTAAACGTTGTCACGATTTATGTCATTTCTCATTCTTATTAATACGAGTTACAGTTCAAAAAAAAATATGACTACTACTATTTCGATACTAAATTATTCGGCGACTATTCCTTCTGCAAAGCAGCAGTGTGAAAACACTATCGTGTTCCGGTTAGAAGGGCACAAACATATTTACTGTGTAAACGTGACGAACTCCTGGCATTGTGATATCCATGGGAGTCGGTAAACACTTTCTATCAGACGACCTAAGCGCTCCTTTGCCTTCGTGTGCATAAAAAAATCCTTTTATAACACTGAATTTTTTGATCAGCCCATATTGCTCTAACTGACCATTAAACTACTATAATATCAAAATAGTAATGACTGTCAAGAAAACATCAACCAAACCACGAAACTACGACCTCCAGTTTCTCTGCTACGCTAAAATAATATTTAGGTGAAGGTACCTGTTTAAAGTCTACGGTAGAGGAGTAATCTCTATCAAATATCATTTGGTTTTCATTTCTAAAGCGATATCTCTCTTTAAACAACATCATATTTGTTGATTATTCCATATTAATATCTATCAACCTCTCTATGCAGTATATAGAATTCAAACAGCCATATTGAAGAAACACAAACACGTGAATGATGAGATTACGTTTTTTACGAAGCTTTTAAATGTTGTATTTAATATACACCGATTTACCACAATGTAATGATTTAAACAGTTGTTTAAAGTTACAAATAGGTACTTAATTACGTTAATTAGTATAGATGAAGTGAATAAGGTGAATGATGATGATGATAATACTAACCTCGTACATAAAGCATTGGGCGATTGTGACCAGCGTTGCGAAGGCGGCGTGTAGAGAGAAGAAAACGTCGTTCAGTTGCACCGGATTGACACTACGCGGGTGACGATTCAGGTATTCGTCCTGAAAATCATAGGAAAAACATATTTATATATAGTAGTCTCTCTTTTGTCCCTTTTATATCACTTCACAAAACATGCTTCCATGCTGTCTCTGTTAAGATCCATGTCATCATCATCAGCCTGTGATAGTCCACTGCTGAACATAGGCCTCCCCTAATACACCCCTATCCATTACGGGTTTTGGACCGTATCCCACCACGCTGGTCCAATGCGCGTTAGTGGGTGGACCGATTTTTACATGCCAATCCGACGCATGGATCATCTTACTTTTCAGACAATTGGGTGATCGGCCCAAATTGTCCTACCTAACCAGGAAACAACAGTGAAAATTTCTTGAGTCCCCGCAGTATTCGAACCCAGGACACACGCCCATACCACTAGGCTACGGAGGCAGTGAACTGCCTCCATCGAAATCATTTAATAGATTTTATTTAGGCTACATTTCCATATTTAAAATGGAGACGCAGCAGTTGTACACTGCCACTATGTGTATAGTCATTTTAAAGTGGTGCTAATAAAAGGCTTAACATATATTACTCGAGAATTATAAGTAATCTACATTTTCAACCTTATCTTACAATTAATTATATAACTATTCATAAATGGAAAGGAATCTGAAACTTAAGATAGATGACTAAAAAGCAGCGTCTTTAAAAAGAATAATTAAACAAATGAATGCTATGACGCTTATTATAAAAATACCCGCCCCTGCTTCGTACGAGAGCTGTGCGATAGAAAATATATCTAAGACATTAAGCATGTGTTATACATATTAACCTTTCTCTTCAATCACTCTGTCTATATTAAAAAAAAACCGTATCAAAAGCCGTTGCGTAGTTTGAAAGATTTAAGCATACATAGGGATATAGGGACAGAGAAAGTGACTTTGTTTTACTCTATGTAGTGTTATATTAATCATTTTCTTTACGGTTTGTTTAATACAAGATATAGGCAAGATATTAAAAATTAAACATCAATTGCCATTAGGAAAGAAACTATTTTTGAAGCGTAAAACGATATATAAAATTGTATCTTGACGAAACTGGTTCACGTATGAAATTATCGCCATAGCGAACTTACAATTCACTGTTCAATAGATTAGATATGATTCGATAATACAAATGCAATACAAAAATAAAGCGGCCAAGACAGCTAAAACAAAAAACAAATAAGCAGTCTACAAAGTGCAATGCAGTTATAATTTTAGATCAAGTAAATATGTTGTATGTATTATTATATGGCGCATAAAATTTTTAAAAAGAAGTCTCCACAAGTTTGGACTATTTCTTTTCAAGATTCAAGATATATTTTCTGCTTAAATTAAGAACATAGAATCTAATTTTAAAGATCTTCTAACAAAACAGTAAGCAACATAATCATGTTGAACTTAGCTATCGCTAAAATTAAAACGGTATATGATTTCAATTAAGAATAAAATTTTGGAAGGGATTTTATTTTGTTGTTAGATATTGCAATAGTTTTTATTTATATTTTAGAATAGATAAATTAAAACAGATAAAATAACTCACAATTATAGGCTAACACAAAGCTTTAATATTACTATAGGGACCAGCACGCGGTCTAAAACTGAGTTCGAGTGAGATTAAACCAGAGAGACTTTTGGCTCTTTCTGATCAAGTGATATGTAGTTCATCCATCACCAAAACCATACAATCAGATCTTTAGAAGAAGACAAAAGGCACTATGGTATCTATCTCGCTCGGCTAATTTTCATTCCAACCGCAAAAACAAAATTGAACCTTAACGCTCAACAGTTAAAGTACAATCTTATAATTATATTATATTAATATTAAGTCGAATAAAAACCAACCTGTATGGCCTTAGAGAAGTATAGGCCGCAGTTGAACAGCGAGTACATCGTGAAGCCCATGACGTTCAGGGCCAAGAAGTCAAAGTTCAATCCGACGACACTCTTGCGCCTAAAGTTTATGTAGATCTGCGGGTAGAAGGAGACGGACCAGGCTGCGAAGTATATCCATCCCATTATGTAGGATATCACGCTTATCGTGTTCGAATGCATCACGGTCACTCGTAGATAGATGGACGTTAAGCTGTGGATCACAATTTTATTAACAACCACATAACAATACTAAAATACATCTAGAATTCATCACCTAGAATCAATTCAAAACGACCTAGGACTCGAAACCCAATAGTGAAACCTCTTATGGTCTTAACGTTATCCGACAGCTCACTAACAACGCTATAAGTTGAGGCGTCAATATTTTTTTTGTTTACAAAGAATGTAGATCTTATTTATGTCGATATATATGGTTTATTCTATTTCTGAGGTAAATCAGTCCTGTGCAGATCATATTTCCTATTTTCCGGTTCAAAGGACACCGTAGCTAGGGTAATTGTTAGGTAAAGAAAAGTGCAGTAGCATTTCGAGCGTTTATGTCGTTTAATGCACATTTTTTATTTGCAGGGGTATTAATGTGAATAGGTTGAATATCCCATTGAATTATTAGACACACGTACCCACCCACCTTTTTATTGATACAAAATAAAAAATAAGTAACTTAAAACAAACAGACAAACACACGAACCAAAAGTCTTTAGTATTTTCTTTATACTTAAAGAAAAACTTCCACAATTTACTTTTTCCACTACCACTGATGTTTAAGCACGTAAATAAAATATGATTAAAAAACCATATATATTATACTTTAAAACAGTGAAAATCACAACGGTTCGCCCTTTCTCGAATCTTCTTTTAATCTGCGATTTATAAATCGCGTCGGGACATTATAAAACGCGCTATCGCAGATTCAGTTTTTCGCAACACGATAAATACACAATTTAATCGTAATTAGTCATTAAGCTGTTAAAATCATTCAAATCCATATTCGTAAAATTCCTCTATTTAATGAAGAAATTATTAATTCATCATACAAAATCGTCTAATAATTCAATGAGGCAAAATAAACGATGAAAAGATTAGATAACTTTATATTATGATACCCGACGATCCAAACCCTCCCCTCTCTATGGACTGCCTCCGTAGCCTAGTGGTATAGGCGTGTGCTTTTGAAACCGGAGGTCGTGGGTTCGAATCCTGCAGGGACTCAACAAATTTTCATTGTTGTTTCCTAGTTGGTTATAGCAATTTAAGCTGTTCACCCAATTGTCTCAAAAGTAAGATGATTCATGGGATGGGCATGTAAAAAGTCGGTCCACCCACCAGGCCTATGTCCAGCAGTGGACTATCCCAAGCTGCTGATGATGATGATGATAGTATTACTATACCGCGCAACAAGCACTCACTTGACGAATCCGGCCGGTGTTGCATTAAAGGTGACCTCAGAGTGACCTGGACTCTTGCCGTAAGCCCACAGATCGTGGACAATTTCTGCGGTATCATTGGGATTAGGGACACCAGGTATGTCCAAAGGCGATGGAGAGAATTGGACGATATCCGGATGCTGGACTTGGGGCGAGATCTGGAGGCTCACGTTGTATTCACCACTGGGGAAATAAACATTAAATAATAATATGACTAAGTTATGAGAGCTATTGTCATACTCAGTCATCTAATGTATTGCTCAATAGAAACTAACTGGGTTATTAAAATTGTATTCGGTTGTAAATTTATTAAACAAATATTAAAGTTATTAAATATAACTAATTGAAGTTGTTTCGGTTACAAATATATATTAAACAAATGTAAAAGTTATTAAATAAATACTGTCACAGCAACATTACAACAAAAAATACAAGATTGGATACTTTTTGTACAAAATGATTTTGTCTTTCAGCCCCTTGTTATAACAACCTATGGCAAAGACTTCTAACTGTGACTGATTTCTAAGCAATTGGGAGCTGAGACATAATCCAAGAAGAAATTATCAAAAGTTTGATATAGGAACATAGCTGTATGTTAACGTGTGTAACGTTTTACCGGTGGTTGGTCCCCTATTGAGCCCCTCGGAGCCTATTTCTACCGCAAAGCAGTAATGTGAAAACACTACTGTGTTCCGGTTTGAAGGGCACCTTAGCCAGCGTATTTACTGGGTAAACGAGACTTAAGATCCTATGTCTCACGGTAGGCAGCGCGTTGGTGATACCAGTATTACCAATGTCTATGTGCGTCGGTGACCACTTTCCATCAGGTGGCCCCGATTTCTCGTCTACCTACGTATGCTTTAAAAAATAATAATAAAAAATAAGATTGTCCATGACAATTGGATGGATGGGAATTTTAGAAACCGGAGGTCATCGGTTCGAATCCTGCGTGAACTGTACAACTTTGCACCGTTGTTTCCTAGCTGGTTAAGGCAATGAGGGCTGATCACCTGATTGCCTGTAAAGTAAGATGCTCCACGCGTCGGATGGGCATGTAAAAATTTGGTCCTGCGCCTGATCTCTCTCCGTTCGTTCCGTCCCATCGGACTTTGAGAGTATAAAGGAATAGGGAGTGCAACTGTGTTTGCGTGTACATTGCGCACTCTAATATCTCTATTAAAGCCGGAATCCTCTAGGAAGACATTAATATATCCAAGTAGCAATGCACTTACATTTGCACTAAGTGAAATTGACGATTCTCATCGACTAGTATATTCAGATCCACGGAGTCTAAATATATCCTTTTGATTTGACCGTAGGCACCGGGCAGACCTGTTAAATTAAAAAAAATAATTAAAATTCATTACCACAACACATTCATTAAATTTTAACGACCACCTCGCCATAATAACCATGGCCAAATTGACAAGCTTTTAAGTTGCCGAGTTTTAATTAAAAAAGAATGGTAGTTAAGCACTAATGATGATTATCTATTTGCTAATCAAAATCTGATGTCTGATCTTCGTATTAATTTAGAGAAACCATCGTAGGATCAAAATTTTTACTGTACAATCCTGATTCAAAGCGTTGATATATTTAGAATAAGTAATTTATATTAATTAAAACTGCATACATTTTTCAATTTGTGTGTGTGTAAATGTTTTATCACATATCACAAACGGTTCATAAATGTTTCAGTTTGTGTTAACGTTCATTACTACATAAGTAATACACCAAAACAAAATTTGACCCTCGCACATATTGGTAACCTAACAATACCTAACAAATTCGATTAAAATAATGTTATATACTCACTCAACAAAAAGATGCCCAACATAATTCGAGACAAACATTTTCTTAAACTATGACTAGAATCTCCCATCGGGAACACAGCTGATCGAGTGCGCGCCATTTTTGTAATGATTCCGCTAATCTGTCGTCAAAAAAAAATATAATTACATATTTTTTAAAAGTGAAGTCGTTTCTTAAAAAAACATTCTAACAGATATATTCCTGACATTTGTCATTTGAATTCCAGAACCTTCTCGCAGTATTAAAGTGCAAATCTGTGCCCATGAAATTCCGATACGTTTTACGACTCGACGAAAACTCCGATAATAGTAACGAAGGCTAGGTTTATGGCTACAAGAATAAATCGAAGGAATATATTAGCAATATACTGCCAAAACTATTAAATAGCGTAATTGTTAATTATTAAATCCATGTTACTTACATTGTCTTATCATTTATTTTGTTATACTCTCAAAATTCTTAAGATACACATTTTTACATTTCCTACGATATTTCGAAACGTGGTTTTTTACGAAGTACTCAAACGAAAAATTATTACTGCATTAATTTATAGCAAACTAACAAGTTCAGAGATTATAACTACACGATACCTTTTATTTCAATCACAGAAACGAACTACACAAGAAAGCAAAGGGAAATCTCCAAGTCTAGAACACTGCATTATAACTCTAGGACAATCCAAATGTAACTGAGAATATTCCAGAAGAGACACGCGTTAAATATGATCGTATAGCAGGAACTACAATGTCCTTCTTGCGCACTTGCCAACGAAACATAAAATCGTGTGCAATTACAGTGAATTTACGGGGCACCTTCGTATTTAAATCTATTGCGTGTATTACAACAAAGTTTGGATGGTCGGTGCATCGCGAATAGGTACCTTCCGGGATCTATTACCGGGTGAAGACCGGCGCTTAAAGACTATACTGGATGAATAATACAATTTTTACGGATTTCATCGCGTTTAATTACTTTACAATTGTTCAAAATTATACCCGACGTTACAAACCCTTACCAGGGTCATTTCAACTCGATAAGATTCGTAATTTTTTTTTTATCAAGAGTAGCGTTCGCGTAAACAACAGGTAGTATTGTGATATACTGGAGCCAAATTAGACATGGAATTTACTTCAACCAATCCTAATGTCAAAAGATGTTGGCACCATAACTTTGGGCGCTTTTGTTAGACATTGTGTGGGTATTCCATATGGCGGCAGCACACGAATTAGAACGAATTAGTCAATTTCAACATGTTTGACATAAGACTTTGATTAGAATCAGTCGTATTTTTAGTATAACCACTGCTACCTTAATCGTGAGGAAAATATGAGCAGACCATTCAAGTGCCTAAAAGATTTAGGCAATGGATTTATCGGACTTGCATTGTATATACATACATAGCAGGCGTTATAGGGAGCTAAGGCCTCTAAATTGATCTTTTAGACTACTTGGATAAGATGCTAAATACATAATGACTCTTGAATTGGCTTAAAAGAAAATTGAAGAAAATAAGATCTATTGAAGAAAATCCATAACGTGTATAAGATAAGATTTCAGTGAAAGTGATGGAGAGAGCGAGAATATCATTAGAATCATTAGACATCAACTTTATTATTAATAACGATGCATCTGAACATGACGGGTTTTTGAAATAACATTTGATTTTTTCACTTATTAGTTGCCTAAAAACTGGAATAATATGCATTGACTTTGATACATACCACAGCTACATAAAGTATACGATGGATTTTATCGGTTTTAATCACTTTATGTTATTACCAACGTTCCAGGCAATATACAGCGTCTATTGCCACGGTACCGAGTTGAAAGAAAACAGTAAAATATGTATATAAAATCATTCTATAATAAATATCAAAAACAACTATTATTTTTTTATAATTTGAAATTTATTACAAAAACACGTCACAAATTAGTTTCCATTATATAAACTTTGATATCCTGCAATAATACTCGTGCATAGCAAAATATTATTTTAATACAGAAAACATAATACGCGTCGCAAAACCACACAATTTATAGTTCTGGACAAGTAACATAATCTATTAAAAACAGATGCCCATAAAATTACCATTTCATTAGTGGGAATCCACCGATATTACATATTTATGCAACATTCTGCGCTCGTATAGCATTATATTTGTATCGCTTACTGAATATGTGTGTATTGCATCTTTAAAATATTATCTACCACTAGCGTTGCCACAAATGTTTATTACGATGCATTGTTAAGAATGTACTTTCGTTCGTCATCTGTACAAAGCTAAGATTGAAACATGGCTTTAAAACGTAGCAGTTGCATGTCATTCAGATTCGTCTTAGATTTAAGTTCCATTGTAGATAGAGCGGCACTAAAAATTTCGGGGATCAAGGAAGTGACACGACATTACTATTAATTTTTTTTCTATTGCTTTTCGAAGTAATCTCCGCGAAATTTTTCATACGATGGAAACAATAATTGAAGCAACCATTCCATTCGGAAGTTTCGGTCTCCAAAATGGCCTTTGTGTAGGCGTCCACAGCTTCTTCAGGTGATGAAAATCTCTGACCACGCAATTTATTCTTTATTTTAGGGAAAGTATAGAAATCATTAGGGGTCGGGGCTGTACGGGGGATGGTCTAATAATTTTATGTTTTCTTGCGGCGGTTGCTGTTCTCTTTACAGAGTTCAAAAACGAACTGTGGCTAACAAATGCTAGCATACCATTCTGCATTAACCGTTCTTTGTCCCTCAAGACAAACAAGGATCCTGCGTGGAATCTTTTGAGAGTTCTGACGCACCAAGCGAGACGCTTTTTGCTCATCACAGAGCGAATGCGATATCACTCAGGAAAACATCTTTTTTACACCTAATTGTTCATGCAAGATTATTTGTATTTGACTCATGCCAATGTCTAAATTGTCTAACGAATTGAATTTGAATTTGGCTTCATCACCAAATGCAAAAACCATCCGGTCAACACACTGTTTTTGTGTTAAACCACATCGAAAGTCATAATAAATCATCGCTCTTGAATTTTCTCCAGTCAATTCCATTTTCTTAACGACTAAAAAGTTTGACAAGACCTTGTGACGAGACCGAGAATATTTTTTAAATGGTATTCGATTTTTAAAACCAAGGAGTTTGCAATTAAAAAGATTTTAATATTACAGAAATAGTGGAAATATTTCATTCCCGATACTTTTAGTGCATCCCTCGTACTACATAAAACGCATACTTAATAGTAACTTTATTGTATTACATTACACGCCTAGCAAAATTTCTTCAATATTAAATGTCAAGTATAAACTTTTCGAACTAAACACTCGCTATTGTGATGATTATAACACATTTTAAGGGACGCTCTGATAAAGGTTACATATATTTATGGACAAATAATTTATTATAATGGCTACGAAAATGTAACGGTACATTCGCCCTTAAGGCATTTAACGATCTTAATCGTGTTTGTAATTAATATTAGACACTATACAACGAATTTGTATAACAATAACATAATTTTACCCTACTTCAAGATCGCTTCCTAACGACTTGAATGTTGACATCGATTCAATATGGGCCAACAGACTCTCATCTCTCAGTAACACGCCTAAGGCTTTGCCACACCGTATAGTGACATATCAAATGGCCTGAAACATCACGTAAGTAGGTTTTTAGAAAAATGATGACGGATAAAAATGTATTACAACATTTTACTAACACATTATGAAAGCCAAAATCAAGATAGTTTTTTCAATATAGTTATTAAGGCCCTTTAAGTTGTTAGAAACGTCAAACCTACAATTGTTTCGATATTTTTTTCTTTTTGATATAAGAATATAATTTTGAAAAACTGTCAATGAATGTACCAGTTTCTATAAACTTTCACAATTCTGTCATTAAATTTGTTTACTTACGAAATATCATCAATGTATTATTGGAATCGAAACATGTTTATTTAAAATATAATATATAAAATAAAATATATAATAAAACCTGGCTAGGTTCGATCAATAAATCGATACTAATATGTACGTCTAATGTGGTTAGCTAGAGGCCTTAATAGAGGCCACATAAAGTCTCTTCACACAACCATATAGTGTAAAATCGCTAAACAAACTACATTATAAATTAAATCGTCACTCATCATTAATCGTACGGTGCACACGTGTGAAGTGGTCGCACAGATAACCGGTACACCGATCCACGTTCACAAATGGCAATGAGATCGCTGAACTTGCATCGGAGATTGTGTCTCGCCTTTGGATGCGTATACACTAGTAGAACCTAAATCGTATTTTATCATGTTATTTGCTATCGCAGTATAAAATCATATAGAATTGATGAAAACATTGTCACAACAATGTTATCCGCCTATTTCACAAGCACCAATGCAATAAAAACAACGCGATACGAACGTCATTTTTTCTATATCTAACAATATTCACCAATTTCATGTATTTTTCTCTGGAATACTTAAGGTAAGTTGATTTTCTTCTATACAGTCTGTGACTTCAGAAGTACCACCACGGTGCCCTATTCAGGGCCCGCAAAACAGCAGCGTGCAATCACTGCTGTGTTCTTGTTGTTTGAAGCGCAACGTAACTAGTAACAGTACTAAATAAAAGAGACTCAATATCTGAACCAAGTCTAGTGAATTTGTGGCCTCTTAGCAGAATTTCTCATAGGCATCGATTTCCGTCGGGTTCCGTTCTGCTCCTCCTGTAACTATAAACCATAAAAATATTCAGATCAGTATTGTATCCGAAGTACTTATTTTCACAAAGCGAACGTCGTAGGTTTTTTTAGTGCTCGGTAGCAAAATCTCATCACAGGTAGAATATGCTACATTTTATTCAAACTCGGATGGACAGTATATACAGTATACAGTACACAACTTTAAGCATCAAACTTATCTGCCATTTTATTGAATCGAGCATTGTCAATGTAGACAAGTTTGGAATTTATTGATTTATATTACTAACATAACATTACTTCACGCGAAAGTTTTGCATTATTAATTGAATAAAGTTGATTCCGGAACATTTGTAGCCTCGAATGAAGGTTTTAGCGATAGACGAAAAGATAGATCGATAATGAAGTGCCGTCATTATGATAGAAAAGTTCGATATTTCTTTTCTTTTTCATATAAATAGAAACGGGTTATCAAATAATCCTGCATTTATCTATTGACATATTGGTATCCACATGTTGGACGACAAACAGAAAAGCAAACATTGGCCGTAATATGTTCCCTTAGCGAAAAGCACATATAAAGAATATATATTTATTTCTTTAATTTGAACACGAATAATGTATGTTATTTAATTTCTTAAAAGTTCATGATTATTAACATACATAGAGCGTACTAAAAGGATTTTCTCCTTTGAATTCAAAAAAGAACAGTTTACAATCGGACAATCAATTGCCTTATCACGATCACATTGTTTATTACTTTATATATATCTATAAAAACCTCCAAAAAATCGACATGCAGAGTCCAATGCGAATTACCGTTCGCGATAACACATCCAATCGCAGAAAACCAGTCACGGATCCACCCACGGCCAACGTGGCCCACTTACTGCGCACTTGGCTGCGAGGAGCAAAAAACCTACCGAGGCCCATGTCTCGTTATGTGGACCGCATAAGTGCGGTGACATTCGTTTAATACAATCATACATCTGCCAGTAAAGAATCGTTCAATATCTTAGGTTAAAAGTACTGTCCTGTTTATTTAAAATATTTATAAATACTAGACCACGACAGCTTGCCGGCATCAACCAATAAGGTTAAACCGAGAATATGTGTACCAACTCTTAGATCGTATAAAAATACAGTATAATTTATGGTAAAATTTATAAACACTTTGTTTCTATATGGATATACTTTTATTTGTATTAAAACTTATAACTATTCTTTGAGAATTAAGTAAAATTTACCGCTTTAAAAAAAAGGAAACATGACATTTACGTATCATTTAATCTGTGCTCATAAGAATATTACTGCAATCAAATTAGATTTGAAATTGATCTAAACGAAAAATCGTAGTACAACGAACGTATGCCGTAGTTATCAGTACATAGTGCTTGGTGATCGACATTTAGGTGAAAACTTATCAACGCCAGAACGCCAGAACGCTGGATCTCAATCGTTGAAACAAATTTTAATATTCAACACAGACTGTTCTGTTCTTAGTCCTTTACTTATGCTAAATAAAACGAATTAACATTATTAACGGTCAACTTAATATTTATTTAAATGTTAACATTAATTAAACGTCACCGTCAAACAGACAAAAACCCACGCAGCACATTTCGATGCACTTTTGCAATTAAAACGGGAAAACAGCAAAGCCGACACGGTTAAAAGCAGCCACTGCTACTGTACCAGGAAAGAAATGTCAATTCAGGGCACGTATTTAGCATGCCTCCTGCATTTTAGCGCACGCTTCAAGTACAAGAGATCGAGTTACTTTAGGTGTATACAGTCAGAGCAATATCTTATCCTAAATGTTAAATCTACAGAGCGTCAGAAACAATGACGAAAACTAAACGAATGGTTTAATGAGTAAGTAAGATATGAAATCATGTGTGACATGTCAAAATGACGATTACATGTAACGTCATGATTCACTAATTAGTGATTGTTATTTGGCGGCCAACCGACCAAAACGCTTCACGTATTAGCTTCTTGTTGAATAGGCAGCAAACTCTCTTTAGAGACATTTAGTTAATTCTACATCATCACTGTCGACAACGCAGGGAGAGCGTCATACATATACACAGCTTTCACAAAACCAGCAACTTAATGTCCATAACCTTAACTCTCTCCCTAATAGACATTGTTTGGCAGAAGGTAATTAAACTAAATAGAACTGACAATTAACGTATCCCGTAACAAATGTAGTTCAACATCACCCGCATATATGAAAGTAAAAAGAAATAGAAAGAAGAAACTTGGAATGTTAAAAAAATCAATAATTACTAAAAATAGTAACTAGTTTTTGGCGAAAACCTTCCATACCATGATTATTTATTTTATTTGTGTAATTACAAAAAAACAAATACCCGTGAATGCATTTAATTCATTTCTTTATCAATTAAGTTAGTTTTTGGTTTAGCTTTCAGCGTCATAAAAATTTGGCACAAGTCTTTGTTGCAGTCTACATTTCAACTACCTCTAGTATGGTGTAATATAATATTACAACAATAATTTAATAGGTACGGTTTCATGGCTAACAACACGTAACTCTACGAGATCGGTACAATGTACATTTAAGTAAAACAACGCCGTGAAACAATGGAACTGTTTACTTTCATACACATTTTCGTCTATAAGCACCATGACTCAGAAACACGGGATATGACATATACTTATAGCAGAACAAAGTGCAAAACAGCTGTTCTAACGGGCAATGTAATATTCAGTTGGTTAATGTCAACAAGTGTGTAAACTACCTCCGTAGCCTAGCGGAAAGGGCGCATGCTTCAGAAACCGGAGGTAGTGCGGTCGAATCCTGCGGGACTCAACAAATTATCATTGTTGTTTCCCAGTTGGTTAGGGCAATTTGGGCCGATCACCCAATTGTCTAAAAAGTACGATGATCCATGCGTGGGATGGGCATGTAAAAAGTCGGTCCACCCACCGCCATCCGCATAGGACCAACGTGGGCTTTAGGGGAGGCCTATTTCCAGCATTTGACTAAACACTGTCACCGAGATGTCAATCACTGAGTGACAGCTGACTAATAACAGCTCCATACATACAACGGCGTTTAGTTACTATATTTGCTTGGTTAAAATTTCTAAATGTCTAATTAGCTGACGTGTATTGCTGCACGATAACTGAAACACTTTCCAAAACAAATTTTCTCTCTCATCGAGCCTTTTTCAATAAAATTACCAAACACGAAGACCTTGACACAATACAATATGTTACAATGGGTCTTTCACTACAATTTATCGTATTACAAATATTGACAAACGTAAACTAATTACTGAAAAGCGTTGCGTGAATTGTACGTGTCTGTTTGTACGTACATATACATGAATAGGCACACTTCATCAAGTGTTGTAATAGTGTATTATCGGTGTTTAAAAACGGTGGCTGGTAATGCCTGTAACAGTTCAATTATTCACGGAGGCATATCAGTGTAACTAATGCACAAGGATAACTTATAGAGGCCCAGAAAATATAAAACAATATCGCTTAAACTGTTATTACACGTGCTATTTAAAAGTAAAACACATTAACTTAACCGTAGAAGTAAATGCCTATTAGCTTACCATCAGTAATGCCTCAGTAATAAGGGCGTGTTTGACCCGGAGGTCGTAGGTTCGAATCCCGCGGGGACTCAACAAAATTTCATTGTTGTTTCCTCGTTGGTTAGGGTAATTTGGGCCGATCACCAAATTGTCTGAAAAGTAAGATGATCCATGCGTCGGATGGTCATAGTAAAACCACGCATTGGACTAGCGTTGTGGGATACGATCCAGAAACCCCTAAATTGGATCGGCTTGGGGCCTATGTTCAGCAGTGGACTATCACAGGCTGACGACGAAACCATTAGTAGCATTCGTAAATTCATAAATGACTATTTCTTCTATTTTAACGAAAAAAAAAATACTTTTAGCAGCGTCATTGACATCCTATATAAATACCTTAAAGGTTACTAAGACGTTAAATGTATAAGCAAGCGAAAAAAGACCTCCAAAGATTCTTACAAAACATAAGTCTAATCTCAAAGTATAATGACGCCTTAATTTGTTAAGAATCAAATATTGTACCGCCGTCAAACAAGACGCGATATTTAACCAACACGAGCGGCCTAAGTTTGGAACCAATACAGTTGAACCTAAGACTATTGATATCAATTCCATGTCTTATTAAATTCAAGCATCAAGCGTACTTTGAAAATAAAATCCTTGCTATTTCTATTCAACCATTTTTGCTTCCAGAAACAACAAACAGTTTTGTTATTGTTCCACTAACGTGATATAGTAAAACAATTGAGTCCTTTATACTGAAAAAAACCTTAAATTATTTACTTTTACGACTTGTCTTAACTAACCAATCTATCAATATCAACTTTTATATAATACCATGGAAATAATGAATGTATGTTCATTACTTTCGTGTAACAATAAATGATTCCGTATGTACATAAAATTCGATACACTCGTAATTGCGACATTGAAATTTAATCGTTTGCATATTCCTTTCAATTTCTCCGTATACATTAGAATTCCTAATAGGAATTTCACTTAAACTGTGCGTGCGACGTCGAAGCAGCTGTTAACAAATAAATATCATAATTATGTCAAAAAGATCGTTGCATTTAAAGTTGTTATCGGTTTAAAAAATGCAAAATGTCTGCAGTGTAACAATAATAGCCACTTAATTGTTGCCATAAGAGATATCTATACCTCGTAAATAATTAAAGTGCATGTTTATGTCAAGTAAACTGGTTTTAACAGGAGTATGAAAAGTAAAGTATAAAGAATATTGATGCCAACGCTTGTATCTACGTTTGCAATAAATTATAACAATTTTTTCTATAGACTTTCTGTCAGTTTGTCGCAAAATAGTCGCATAATGTTGGATACAACTAAAGCAATTGTAATTTATTACTATAAACAATAAGTTCGGCTCAAAGTAAGTAAACTCTACTACTCTAACTAGTCTAAACCTCGTTCACACTGTTAAAAAAGGTTTTTCCATACTACTGCTTTGCGACACAAACATACAGTATATTGTATACATCTCGAGTCAAAAATAAACCAGAGCCTGCCCATACACCTACATAGTAATTAACAGTTTTAAACCAAAAACTTAAGGATCAATTGAAAAATCCATACTTTTTGTTTTAGTTCAAATTCTTATGATATAAACAATTATGGAGAAGAAAATCTCGAAAATTAAGCTGCAATGCCAAGTAATATACATGTTTTCATATAGCATATAAAATAGACGAAGGTAAACACACAAAAGATACCCCAACTTTATTAAAGTGCTCTTAGGCATTAAAAGTATGCCTTATGCCAAGCTTTTCACTTCCATCACAAAGTAACGTTTACCATAAAAAAAAAGACTTCATTATCAATTAGGCTGGTTTTCAGTTAATTTCGTAATGTTTTTCGTTATAATATATATATAAATATATAGTGTAACAACACCAAAAACAATTTATTATGCATATACTTCACAGTCATAACCACAAAGTAAATGCCCTCAGATCATTAAAAATTACAACTGACGACCTCGGCTACAAACAAAATATTTCGCTTCGGCTGACGACCGGAGCAATAACAAAAACAATATTTCGTCGCTGTCGCTCTACGATACAATGGATGTTTTTACGACGCTTAGCGGATTGAACCTTGCTTAGTAACGTGACAGAGACATTGTCAGCATTACGTAGAAATTATGTTACTTCAAAGGCACCAAAGTAATGATAATATCCTAGTATTCAATTCAGACAACGGGCCAATGTTAGAGATACGCAGGGGATAGTCTAGTGCGTCGATCGAAATACTCCAATCGACTTTAACAGTACCTTTACTCTTTTACAGAAACAAAAAGAGGCAAAAAAATTTAAAGCACAATTAGACTTTAGTATTAAAGTTTTGACAGGGAAACATAGAGCACGGCAAAATTTTGCGACTGCAAACTACAAACTTGCCTTTTAGTAGGTGAGAATACAGTTTCCGCCCACGATAAAAGCATAGATCAATAAGCGGAAACGGTACAAAGTGGATATTAGCGGATCGCTTTCACGACACCGACAAGACCACTTGCACTAGCAACATGCTAAATGGTAGACGTTTACACAAGACACAGTAGGCCGTAATTTACGCATTCATATATAAAATTCAACAAAGAGACAGGCAATAATATAAGCTGTAGATTTCCTGTTCTTTAGGAGTCAGAGAATTGCCACTATTATGCGAAAAAAACTGAAGTGTACAAACACTATGCTCCCATTCAAATGACACCCACTTTTAGCAAAAAGAGTTGCTCAGCTAGCTTTATGGTAGCTTCCCGCGAACTCTGTGTTCAGCTTAACATGGACAAGAGTTTGGAAACATAACTTCATAGCCAACAAAAAAAAATAATCACACATTAATGTTGTGAGAGATGTGTAAAAAAAATTCACATGAATAAAGGTTATAGCTTACTATCAGGCAATGGTTCAAACCAAAATGTACTTAATTAAAATTGAAACATTTTCTTCTAAGGCAAATGTTTAGAAAAAGCATTTATATAAGACCATTTTTTTTATTCTTGAAGTTCTGCTTCCAGACTCGTGTCTATAGTAAGCTTCATCTAACACAGAGTTCGCGAGAAGCTCCCGTCCTCACGAACTAGGATATAAGACCATAGGTGGAAAGCTAGCCGATGGTATTACCAAAGTTATTCAAATTGGGTTAAAATAAACAAACACAACAAGTTATATAATATTATAAATAGTGTTACATTCAGTACTTTTAGATAATAGTTAAGATTTTGAAATTTTGAGAACATTTAACTAACGATAGTGAAATGTTTGGGTTTGAGTCAGCTGTCAAGTAAATCGCATATTTGTGAAAGTTAATTATACCGTAATCAAGGTAATGCATTTATAATTAAAGATATTTATTATACATTTATGGTAAAATATTTAAAGTAAATGGAAATAACGAAAGCAGTTCTGCGATAACTTAATTCTAACGTCCAATTAAACGCCTGTAAAGATATTGATATATTTAGGGCATAAATTTTGAAATATTTGCCAATGACAATTTGTCAATCCAGTAAGGTTATTGACTCTGTGAGTGTTTTGATTAAAGATAAGGAAATACGCAACTCCCTAACAAGAATAATCTTGCTTGCCATATAGTCCAACAAAGAAATAGAGGGGAAAGCTAAACAAAATAACAAACATTTTTTTAAAGAAAGAAAATAATTTGGGTAATACATTTCATCAATTAAATTTAACAAACAGCTACAGTGAAAATACCGTTATGTTTTTTAACATTTCTTTCATCATCATCATCATCATCAGCCTGTGATAGCCCACTGCTGGACATAGGCCTCCTAATACACCCCTATCCATTAGGGATTGGACCGATCCACTACGCTGGTCTAATGCGGGTTGGTGGGTGGACCGACTTTTACTTGTCCATCTGACGCATGGATCATCTTACTTTTCAGACAATTGGTGATCGACCCAAGTTGCCCTAACCAACTAGGAATCAACAGTGAAAATTCGATGCGTCCCGCAGATTCGAACCCGACCTCCGGTTTCTAAACCACACGCCCATGCCACTAGGCTACGGAGGCAGTCACATTTTCTTTACTTCTTCATCATATTGTTTGTTGATTAAAAAAAATGCTAATAATTAATTATAAAATATATACATATTTAATATATAAGTAATTATAAAAGTCGTTGTTTAAGTGTGGTAGAGTTTAATATTAATATAATTCCTATAGCAGTTATCACCATGGCTTTTGACTCACCCGTCTTGATGGAATGCTCGTCATTCTGACACATTCACGTAAACTGACAGTCACTCTGGTTGTACGCAATAGCCCACTAAATTAAAACACCGTACGTGAAATAGACGAAAACGTAAAGAAAAAAAAGGTGAAAATTAGATGCAAAAGTATTCGAATCAACAATAGTACATTTAACGTCACCGAGTCACCGTTTCCGGTATTTTTAAACGCATTTACATTTCCTCTGAACCGATTTAGATCGACACATAAGACGTAATTACGTACGAGTTCACTATTCATAAAACATAAAAGAACGTACGTTTGTTGTTAGCGAAACACGGTTCGAACCAAACAATAAGAGGAATGCTACCTTGGCAATGACGGAGACGTACAGATGTCAAACACATCTATGTATATGAAAAAATAAATATGAGAAAGAATAAAGCGTCTAAACCCACGAGTTAATCATTATTATTTATGGTTTTGGATTGTGTTGTCCCATGGTACTCAAAGGTAATACTGCTTTCCAGTATAAAAAAATCGTTTAATATAATTTACAATCGGTCGAGTAATTGCGAAGCCTAATCATAACAATGAACATTTCCTCTTTATAATATTAGCATAGACTGCTATTTAAAAATTACCAGCAAAAGTTATTGTTTACCGTAATCCTATTTTCAAGTGTTTATAGAGTTGGCTTGACTAACGAAAAAATTGTATATCTTTAACCCAAAGGGTATACAGTATATTCCAGTAGAGTAAGTTACTAGTTAATTATATTCTAACTTTAATAGTCAGTTTATATAGTTTTATAACTAATATAATATTATTACTTTTAGTCGGCTATTTACATTTCAAACAAAGTATGCCCACATGCCTGAATAAACAAAAAAAATATATATGTATAAAGAAAATGGAGATATTTCCTTTATAATATATATCAGACAATCAAGTTAAAATAGTAAGTGCTAAGCTATAATAAGTTGCAGCAAAAGCTTTATAAAGTTCAGTTGTTAAAAACTGCAATTCGATTTGGATATGCATAACAGCCAATAATATCTTTTAAAAACAAACAACGGATACTTATTAAAGAAACAAGAAAGCATTATTTATCAAACACACGTCATATTAAGAAAACACAGCTGTTTATTTATAAAGATCTATGTGAGAAACAAGACGGTGATGAAATTGAAAAATAACATTACTTCTATAGTCGTAATGACCTTTTGCGTGATGACGATAAACAGTTCAATAATCTCACTTGCAATTATCGATAATATAAATATTTGGTTAGGAAAACTAGTGTTTATTGTTCAGGGTCAAATAAAAATAAGGTCACGGGGCACATGCATTCAAGATGAGTTTTCAGTTTTTTTTTTTTTTAAATAAATCGAACACTACAGACACTTGGTCCGTACTCTTTTTTGCATTTATTTATTTGTTTATGCATTACAAAATTTTATTACGTACTACATCGCTGCATGGGTGTTGTTAGTGCAGCAGTGAGTTCATTTAATTATTCTTATAAGTTATGAATGTTATTGTATTATTGATTGAATAGTGTTGTTTTTAGTACAATTATTAGGTAATTATAAATTATTTCATACAGGTATTATAAAGATACATAGTATGTTTTTATTTATTTATGTATTTTATATATATATATATTTTTCTTTTTTTTCATTTTTTTTTTAATAATTATTATTATTTTTTTTTTAATAATTTTTAATGTTTTAATTTTTTTTTTTTTGTATTTTTTTTTTATTATTATTATATATATATTTTTTTTTTATAGTTGTTTACTTACTTATACTTTGCTTTAGTTGACACACTTCTGCTAACGTTTTCGGAATACAATACGACAATACTAACATTATGACACAGAGTCGGAGATCTCAGCGTCGAGTTTACAGTTTAAACATTGGATGGACATATTAAATACACTTTATAGGGATTTTTCGCGGTTAATTTTTATATTTATTTGCGACCTTTCGAACTATTCCCAGCCAGCATCCACGATCACGGGTAGTCTGTTCGTATATTATATTCATCATCATCAGCCTTTGATAGTCCACTGCTGGACATAGGCCTCTCCTAATACACCCTATCCATTAGGGGTTTTGGACCGTATCCACCACGCTGGTCCAATGCGGGTTGGTGGGTGGACCGCTCTTTACATGCCCATCCGACGCATGGATCATCTTACTTTTCAGACAATTGGAGATCGGCCAAACTGTCCTAACCAACTAGGAAACAACAACGAAAATTTGTTGAGTCCCTGCAGGATTCGAACCCACGACCTCCGGTTTCTAAAGCAAACGCCTATACCACTAGGCTACGGAGGCAGTTATATTATATATATTATATACATATATTACCTTACCCCCAGTGAATGGTGACTGTATAATAACTTATAGCCTTAAAACAGACGTGGAAACAAAAGTGATTGTTCCTTTTATAACAGAATTACGACAATTACCGGTGCTTCTGAGGTCGGAGGCGTCCTATTCCGAATTGGTGGTAGCGTCCTTGACAATCAATAAGCGAGTGTTACACTTCTATATTGAATAAAGATATTTGAATTTGAATTTACCATGAAAAATAATTTGAAACAATCAATATAAAGTTAAATTTATTCATTTTTGTTACTTAAGAAGGAAAATAACACAAAAATAACTAAAATCGTTCATTATGTGGTAGCTGTTGTTTCCACATATATTATTAAATACTCTTATTCATTATAATTTAGTATTCAAGTTTTAAACCATCAAAACCCAAGGTTTTTAATAGACAATTGTGGTAATATAAATATTCTAAGTCATCATGCATCATGTTTCGAAATTGAGATAGTGTTACCATATTGATCGACAGCTAAATTGGATTAAGATAAAATTTCACATCATCTCGAGTTTCATGTTCTTGGAATAGCTTATCGATTCTCAGCAATAATAACCGCGCGTTTTACTAAAGCACCTTGCAGGACTCGATAGAAATTAGAAATTAAAAATTATCATATTGTAAACTAACTTAAAAACAGGCAATTTTTATCGTTGTTGATCGAACTGAAAGAGTAGAGAAGTGATAGAAAAGATAGCATATAATTTTATGCTGACGGCATATTATAATTACTGCTATACAAAGCAAGGGATAACTTTATTATTTTTGAAGAAAACACTTTTATAAATAAACTAGATGTTGCCCGCGACTTCGTCCGCGTGTCGATCTATTAAAAATAATCCTAAAAAAGATAGCCTGGGTAGCACTCTCTCTCCCCGCTATATGTCAAAGAAAGTCCTATCGAAATAAGGCTAGCCATTCCATTTTATTCCATTTCATTTTAAAGAAAATGTTGCTTTTTAATATGTATAGGTTATAAATCACAATTTAATCATTAAAAAGAGTTATTTTGATATTACAAACAGAAACTCCATCATATTTACATGTATTGATTTTAAAAATCGTAAAAAAAAATGGAGATTACTATATTAATTACATAAACAGTCATACCACACCATATAAAGCTAATCGCGCGAAAGTATACTCTGCACGGGTTCAACTTTCCACGCGACGCAAGATGTCTGACAAGATCGACATGTACACTCATTATAGGGGCGATATATAAACTGTTTATTCTCAGAAAACGTTTTACTTAATTATCGCAAAGTACGCAACGATTTGAAAAAACTCAAAGCAGGTTTCCAAAATCGTTTAGAGGAAAAATATTGATATGAATAGCGAATTTTTTATAAATCCTTTTTTTAGAGAATGGTTGATAGATCTTACCATTTTCATAAAGCACGTAAAATAAATTCGTAAAAGTAACAATACTAACTTATAAGTTAACTAATAGCGCTATAATGTTAAGAAGAAAATAATTAAAATACCTGAGGTAAAGGAACTTAAAGAACTTAAATATATATAAACTTATATATAACTTAAATATATATAAAATCAATTATATGTTTTATTTTAAAAGGGTAATACGATTCGCTTGAAGGAAACTGCGGTGTAGAAGAAAAAATCTTACGTATTAACTTGTATTTCTATCAGAACTGAGATTCCATGATAACAATTCTATTAATACAATTTACGATATCATCATAATCATTGCACTGAACATTAGACGAGAAAATCAACGTTGAAAAAGGAAAATCAACTTTCGCGCGCGTTAACTTGTAACTCGCAGAATCGACATCTTTATTTTATACACAGCGACGCGACACAAGATTGATTACATATGCTTGATGCTTTTATGTTAAGCATAACAGGAAAAATAAACACGCTTTCACAGTTGACATATTATGTCACAGTGTGTAAGCTTTTTCACTCAACTCGGACTATTGATTTGAAAACGAGATTTTGTTTAATACAAATTTCTTTAAATTACCCGAATACTTCACGTGGTTTTATAAATCTACGGTAAATAGTAATATAAATTAACACTAGATCTACCAAACCAGTTTAAGTAGGAAATTTACGTTTGGAAAAAAAAGGTGGCATATCTAGTGATAAAAAGGAAAAAATCTGTATAAATACAAATGCAAAAGTAACTTCGCTTCCTAATACTAATTTAATAAAATACCAAAAGTAATAACGAATACAAACTAAACTCCAGAATATCTTTACTTAAAGTTACTTACTTATCTGAAATTAAGGTAAGTTACTAAAAAGATAACTAATAAAAGAATAATAACTTTATTCACAGGTTAATTGAACGTTAGTTATTTTCAACGATTATAACAAATATGATTTCCATTTAGTAAAGAACCTCATGGTTGCTTTGTTTCTGAATTAATTACTACAAACATTATTCTATGCATTTTCCTTTGCAAGCGTTCATTCAATAACGGTCGTAATAGTTCGATAACTCTGCAACCATTAAGATGATCACCGAAGCAAAATGCAAGAGCACGCTATCGCTTTCAACAGACAATAATTCATCTTCTGCATCTGTTGCAATGAAAGATACGAAGAAATATTCGCTTAATAGTAACCTGTTTCATAACAATATCGGACTGTAAATTATACATATACTAGCTGTTACCCGCGACTTTGTACGTCCGCGATTCTTTTTTCTCTAAAATAAAATTAGCCATAGTTACTCTCAGTAACATCAGCTATCTCCCAGTAAGAATCCCGTCGACCATTCCGGACCAGCCATTCCAGAGATAAGCCAGAACAAATAGACAGAGAAAGAGACAAAAATAAAAAAAATGCCTTGTTATATGTATCGGTTACATATTAAAATGTAATTATATAATAACTGTATATAGATTGCACACGCAGACACTCCAATTTATTAGTTAATATAGAGTAAAGATTATTTTGAGAAATCCGCAGACTTATATGGGCTCAAATCCGAAGTTCGAATGAAAAGGAAAAGGGAAGGAAGGTACCATCAAATGGTACCCCATTTGGATCATACAGTTTGTACAAAAAGTTAGAAAATGTGCTTGAAAATTATTATGCGGTACAAAACATGCGGACACAGACAAATAAACACTAGGATAGTACTTAAGTACTGGCTCAATCTAATTTGCCAACTGGAATAGACCAGTGCCGGACGCGTCTGATTATAGGAACGGTAAACGACCACTTTAGGATATCTAAGGAGGCCTAGCTAGCTAAATTTACACACGACACGTAAGAGAAGAAATGTACTAAAAACATTTTTCTTTTCTATGGAAATAAGATAAAAATCATTCATAACTTTATATTATTTATTTTTATTTAAAAACATTGACGAATTTTTCAACAATTGTGGTATGCGGAGATTATTTCCACTTCTGCTTTGGCGGAGATCATCATCATCATGATCAGCTTGTGATAGTCCACTGCTTGACATAGGCCTCCCCTAATACACCCCTATCCATTAGGGTTTTGGACCGTATCCCACCACGCTGGTCCAATGCGGATTGGTGGGTGGACCGACTTTTTACATGCAATTGGGTGATCGACCCAAATTGCCCTAACCAACTAGGAAACAACAATGAAAATTTGTTGAGTTCCGCAGGATTTGAACCCACGATCTGCGATTTCTTAAGCACACTCCCATACCACTAGGCTACGCAGGCCGTGGCGGAGATAATCCGCAAAATTATATTTAGTATTGTGTACGATTCGTATTAGAAGATAAAAGAAAAAACAAATAAAAAGTGCCTAACAATGGACAAAATTATAAAATAAATATTTGTAGTTATTTGACTGTCACTAGTGATTGACATCTTGATGACTACTCTTCGATAAGAACGCTACATTAATGCGTCTCATTGTCATAAAAATGTTTAAAATTGGTTAAACTAAATGGTACTATTTTCGTCATTCCATTCCAAGTTAAAACATAGCAGCTTTGACTTGTTCATCATAATTTATAACTTTTAAATTCTATTGAGTACCAAGTGTGTGGAATTTGTTATATTCTGCATTCACAAATTCCTGTAACTAGAAAATTGATCTATTAATATATTTTTGCAAATACTATTACTTAAATATATATATAATAAATACCGAAGAGTTTCTTGACGGTTCTTCTCTGGACAGGTCTGAGTTCGACAACCAGTGGTAAATTTTTGACGTTCATAAGTACTAGGAGCCTAAATTGAATAAATATACTTTGTTGTTTATTTATATTTTGTGAGAACCAACGTCCCTGTCAGTAAAGTAAAACCTATTAATATGTTAATAAACAGCCAAATATTCTCGTTTTGCTTGAATCATAGTTGCCGATAATTACGATACGATTACGATAATAACTGTCTTTAATAATGTATTAAACAGAACTATTTCATGCTACAAATACATGATACAATTGATGCAATAGAAGATAAAGAAAGCTATAATCTAGCATAAATAGAAGATATACATATATACTAGATTATGGGTTATAGATAACATACATATCCCTGATATCGCGTAACGAACAGACAACAAAGTCATTATGATATAAATGTTTTGTTACTGTAAATAAAGCAATGCAAAAGTACTCCTTGCACTTAAACGGTTACTAATCCCATAAATAATATTATTGAAAACGATAAATAACATATCTACGACGTAATATGTATGATGACATAACTGACTAGAGACCATTTTAAGGTGATTAAATTGAAACACCCCGAAGCATTTTATGGTATTTTTTTTTAAAACCGTAAAGCACAATAAACCTTTACGATTAAGATTGTTTGGAAGTCAAATATTAAATATTACTTTTACTTCTGTGTTTACTATTGGAAACATATTTAGATACTGACATATCCCATCTTAGTCTGACTTTTACTGAAAAATCTGAAACATCGGCAATAAAATATAATATTAAAAAATTAGATTAATTACCTTCTTAATTGTACAAAGAGAAAACAACACTTTAAAAGTACTAATGCATTACACAATCTATAAAGTAATTATAACAGTCTGCTAAAATGTATTCGCCTTTAAGAAACCAGCGAATAATAAAAGTGACAAAAACTCTATAAAAAAACTTATTCCACTTAAATGCATAGGTATTATCGTGCAATACGCGAACAAACTCAGACGGCCTTGAAAACAATAAGTCGTTATCCTCACAACGAATATTCGTTACTCCAGGACACACCAATTGTGCAAATTAAATTTAATCAACCAAACAAATCCAACATAAGGAAAAACATTACGATACGACAGAATAAAACTTATTCATATGGTAATATTTTTTAGGATAATATAGATATATCCATACAGAATTTGACGAAAATCATCAAAAATCATCAAGCCATCTGCACGGTTAGACAATTAAACATGGGCCGCACTAATTAGTCCAATAATCGAAATGTTATTGATGTAATTCGGACGATTGGTTCGGCAATGTAGCACACATTGCTAAGGATTAGTTTGTGCTACATCGATCGGATTTCAAATGTCACCGACCGCTCCTCCGTGCCACGTGCTGGCTGTTTTGTTTTTCTTTTTAGACCCGCCAGTAATTTAATTATAAAGGATATTAATTATATTTTCTATCTGTGATTGTTCGTAGCCTAGTGGTGCGGCGGGTGCTTTGGAAACCGGAGGTCGTGGGTGCGAATCCTACGGGGACTCGATAATTTTTCATTGTTGTTTCTTAGTTGGAAAGGGCAATTTCAGTCGATTACCTAATTGTCTGAAAAGTAAGATGATCAATGCGTCGGATGGGCATGTAAAATCGGTCCACTCACCAACCCGCATTGGACCAGCGTAGTGGGATACGGTCCAGAAACCCCTAATGGTGAAGGCATGCAGTAGGCCTAAGGCCTATACAGTCTGATGATGTGGTTGTTATATTCCATATTCCCAAACTATTTGTAGCCTAGTTGCATTCTACTTAAATTATAGATTCAAACAATATAAACGAATTATATTAAAAACTTTTCATGCGTCATGGGGCAAAACAATCAGAGCAGAATCATTATAAACATGCACCCCGTTTTTACCAAAACCAGAGCCAACCAAAACCTTTGTCTAAATACAACCCTTCAAATATCTTACATATATTTACTAAACATAAATAGAACACGTTTAATTTAAACGTAAACAGAACTACATTTTACTCGCACCGTCTGAAATATTTGACGAACTAAGTTATTGAACGCAAACGTTACACAAAGTTTCCAAAACATAACACCGGCGTACGTTAACCATTCGAATGTAAACAACAAAATCTTGCACAATTACCGTTCAGTACAATTATACAACATTACAATTTGCGTAAATTGAGATTAATTGAAATTTATCAAATAAAATTGGCAGTGAAAATTACTAATTAGCTCTATAATCCATAGGGCTGTTTAAGAGCTTTACGTCCCCTTAAGGTTTTTAATAACAACTGAAATACTGTATGACTGACTGTGTTATTGATATGAAAATAACAATACCGTTATAAAACTAAAGCTCTAACTGTATATCATACGCTTGGGAAATTCCAAGTTATGGTATTTACGGTAGCAGGCCCATGATGCAAATAGATGCGGGAATGACGTCATCTGTAAACTGCACTCGTGACGTCATCACCACATGACTACACAGATAACGAAAATGATTCGTCACTTCCTAGCACTTCAGTTACTGAAAAGCGAAACTAAAACCTGAATCAGAAGCAACATTTTTCTGAAACACTCATAACTATTACATCATAAAATTTAAGGTCTTTTGGACTACGAGTGGGAAAGAACCAGTGCAGTATTAATGTCTGTCGCAAATCAGTAGTGTGTAAACACCAGTGTCTTCCAGTTTGAAGGGCATTTTAGCCAAGGTGATTACCGAGTAAGCGAAACGTAACGTGTCTCAGGGCGGTAAGCGGATTAATTGCAACTTTGCACTACTTTTGTTATGGGCAGGGTCTATCACGTAAAATCAAGTAATCACCGCTTTAACGAATATTATAAAAATGTATACGTAAAGCAGGTTTTGTTATAAAGTTTGCCATGCTTATAATCATCAAAATTATTATATGTGCACGTATGCACATTAAATTTAACAAAGTTCAAGTATTTTCGACGTGATCAAATCTTGAGACTGCAACAGAAAATTGGTCTTCGCTATGGGTTAGTTGGAATGCTGTTGCTATCCTACTTTAAGGAGAGGACAAGTATAAACATTTCAAAACTATTTATTTATTTATTTTAAATACTATTCGTAATTATTCTAACGATAACCAAGCGAAATCCTATTTGTTTTGATTAGTTTATCGCATAAATAATAAAACTAACTTAATATAATTAGGTTTTGCACTGTAATACATAATGGCATATTCACATAAAGATTTTACATTCACATTATCAGCCTGTGATGCCAGTCACTGCTGGCATAGGCCTCCCAATGCACGCCCTAACCCCCCAGTTTTTGGACCGTATGCTGGAACAATACGGGAGGGTGAGTGGACCGACTTATTACATGCCCGTCCGATGCATGGATCATCTTACTCTTCAGACAATTGGGTGATAGATCCCAAATGCCTTTTATTTTGTTGAGTCCTTGCAGTTTACGAACCCACAACCTCCGGTTTCTAAAGCACACGCCGTTACCACTAAGCTAAGAAGACACATATTCATTATAATAAATAAAAAACAAACAAATTCTTCGTCAGCATGTTTTAGTTCAGTAAAATGATTGATTTTAGACTGCGTTTAAAGGATATAAGGAAAAAATAAAATTGCCTGTCCGCAAGCAAAGTGGAAATATTTATATTAATATAGAAACATGCTGCTAATTCAGTAATGATCCAACCATATTATAATAATTAATACTTTGCTTACTTATTAGCTTAAACTTACATTGGTAATATCTGGTTGAAACCAGTGTAATAAAAAGATTGTAGACTAAATAATAACCTTACTGTCAGATGTAAATGAAATAAAATTTCGTCTTATTAATGCGTAAAATACGAAAGGAAAGGACCGGTAACATAATATACAGAGGAATTTTAAAAACGCAAAAACATGAATTAATTTCGCAACTGGTTTTGCGAATTACTACCGACGATCGCGACATTGAGTTAAATCAACGTTTATGTAAGAGTTGATCGAAGACTTAATTATACTTTAGTAACTATTTAGTTTTTAAGATATGATTCGAGAATTTTAACAGTCTAATGAGTATATATAAGCACTCTATTTGATAGGAATCATAAACGCAATAACTTCAATTAGACTCTCATAAAGCAGTATGCTTCTGGAACCTAACTTATAGTCACAACTGAGCAATTCCAGTTTAATTTATACAAATTTAAAAATTACAATTTCATATATATATATGATGTAGCCTAAGCTATCAATAGATATTAGTCCCAGAACACTTAATAACATTTCACTAAAACTCTACAGTTTCTGATTACAATAACAAATAACAATAGCCACAAAAGAAATATAAAATAGGTGATTTGTGATACTATATACTCAATTTTACGTTCCTACTTGCTTTGTAAACAGTCTACTCAGTTAAAAGCTATTAAATTGTTCAACTAATTTCTTTACAGTAAAACAGGTAGTGTACAACCATTAATTTACTCTAGCCGTGAGATAAATAGATAAACAATAAAGTAATTTAACACGGTCAAGAGCATTAACAGTATCAAATGCTTAATGTAATAACACCTGACGATGCCGCTGTAATGTACACTGACCATCTAAGCTATACGATCTAATTACCCATTAATCAGTTATTTAATACAATATGTTAAATAAAACAGTTATATCTGTATGCATTGCTACTTTCGGCATCATTTTTTTTTAATAATAGAATATTTTTCAACACAGTTCTTTTTCGGATATAAAAAAAAACATTGTGCATTTTTTTATAATACTGACAAGACATCTGCATCGTTATCCGAGTAACGAAAGGAACGAAATGGAAAATTTTATAACATCATGTTAAATCCAATACACGAACGAAACCCGTTTCGTTTTTACAAAAACGAATCCAATTAACTGGCGACCGATGCATGCCATATAACAAAAAAATATATAAAGAAAAAAATAAACTCACATGAAATTGAGCAAATCGCACTGGCCAGAAACACTGCACACTGGCACACTGTAATATACTTAAAAAGCAAAACCGGCGTTCGAAAGTTTTCAAAGTTTATTCGAGAGCGGCACAAGCGCACTCGGTCACGGCACCACGCGGAATGATAACAGACTGTTGGCAGACGGCCTAGTGCCGGTCTTATATCGACGCGGGAAGGAACATTACTAAAACGCTAAACCGCAATGACACGATATATATTGCAAGAAACTAATTCATAATTTAAAGCATGATTAGGACATTACAACATTGCATTAAATTAAACTTTCATTATTATAGCAACTAAAAGGCGAGCAGGAACCTGATGAGAATGTATCGCAAAAGCCGTAAATTCACTTGCCGGTAAGATAAAGGTTAAGTTTCGTTTACCCTGTTGTCACACTAGTTACTACTGCAGTCACTAATCTAATAGTAATTACTGTGATTACTGGGTTCTGCTATAGTAGTTTACTACTAGTAGTTATAGTGACTAGTGTAATTACAAAATAATCGAAACGTATTCTTTAGGGCGGCGAGCAGGTCTTATTCGTCTGGTGTTATCGGATGGATTATCTCGTCATTTTATTCATCATCATCATCATCATCATCAGCCTGTGTTAGTCCACTGCTGGACATAGGCCTCCAATCAGGGGATTTTTAGACCGTATCCCATTTTGTTCAGTTTATAAAAATACTACAATCGAGACCAAAGACACAAGTTTAACCTTATCATGGGGCTCGAACCCGCAATCTGCAGCGCGAGAGACAAAGCACTGACGAATGCGCCGAGCGGTTCTTCGCTTTCGAAATAATACATGCAATGGAGTACATAATTCATCTCAGGTGTCATATTTTCGTGCAAGGCTACTTAAGTCGTGTACATCGTGTTGCAACCAGCGATTTTGTTTCTGATAAGATATTTAAGACAAACCTGTCGTGTCATCTCTTATCGACGCGTAAACATGTCGCATGTCAAGTATAAGTTGTAGAATAAAAAACGGTGAATAAATTCAACAAAAGCTTGGTTAAGATAAATAAATATGGTTAATAATATTTAAAATGATAGACCAGTCGAGTACCTACTAATTACCATTAAAAAGTGTTGTTGGAAATTATACCGATTTTTTCCTGAATATTTTGCAATTACGACGGTGCCCTTCAAACAAAACACAATAGTGTTTTCACGTTACTGCTTTGCGGCAGAAATAGGCACCGCGGTGCTACCACCTCAGACGGCCCCTGTTAAAAGGGGACATACCTCTAATTTTTCACCAGATATGTATAAGACAAAATAAATTGACAAAAATATCGACCTTGAATAATTTAAATGTTCCACTTTAATACGCGGAATCGTAATCTCTCACGTTTCAGGTCGCGGTTGGAAGATAACCCAAAATTACAAGCTCCCATCAAAGAGATAAGTTTCATGGGTCAAAACTGAAATGTACGCGATAATGTCAATGATATAGGAAGGTATCTATAAATTGCTATAAATATCAACGAGAAGCGGTTATGATAAGGTTTTTAAATGTTTATAAAAAAATTTTTTGAACCTTAAAATAACAAAGTAATTTAGATATCAAATCGACTATCTCACGGATTTTTCGGGTTAGTTATATACATTTATTCTCGAACTTTTAGACTAATTCCAGCGTCCAAGATCACGGACAGTCTCAGTTGGTATAACGGAAAAATTACGATATAGAATTATTTATGCCTAATTACTCTATTTATATTATTTATGCGATAACTATACTGCTTAATAATTTCTTTTTACTTCTTGAGATATCTGATTACTACTTACTTATACAATCGACAAGTCATATTCCACAAACTAGATAACATAATTTTTCCATTAAACGCGGAACCTTAGGGATTTTAAATAACTGTACACGAATAGACAAACGATAAAAACGACAAAAGATAACATGAAAACAAAAAGTGTTTATATAAATTTGTATTTGATACAGTTAGTTACACTTTATACTTGATAAATTTATATAACATTATATTAATCCTTAATAATCTTAATTTAACCTTTATAATAATCACAAGAAACATCATTTGTATTTAAAAAAACGTAACGAAGTTATGACTGACACCGCATATAACCTTGAAATCGACACGCAAATAAATTAGCAAAAGGGTCATTGTACAGAGTTGTAGTTATAAATGGACACTGTCATGCCATTCCTTTTAAACTTATTACGTATAAGGAAAAATTGTGAAGGTTTGATTGGTTGATAAAACTTAATGAACGCATACCAAAGATATACTTTATGCAAATAGCAACTAGTTATTTGCACAAAATATTGGTACCGGTGGTAGGTCCCCATTTTTACAGGGGACCGTCTGGGTGGGTACCACCGCGGTGCCTATTTCTACTGCAAAGCAGTAGTGAGAAAACACTACTGTGATCCGGTTTAAAGGGCACCGTAGCCAGCGTATTTACTGGGTAAACGAGACTTAACATCCTGTCTCACGGTAGGCAGCGCGTTGGTGATACCAGTAATGCCAATGTACATGGGCGTCGGTGACCACTTTTCATCGGGTGGCCCGACTGTTCGTCTGCCTGCGCAGGCAACAAAAAATAAATAAATAACACACATTAACAAGCGAATAAGCGGTTCGATTCGAATAGATTTTATGATGCTGTTGCTGCATATCTTAACTAAACGTTAGGGATTAATTTTCAAAACAGTTTTAAAGAAAGTAAGGCTGTCACTAATGACAAAATAAATTGACGGGTTTGAACTGACTGATTCTTGTTAAGACTAAGCATTTAAGGAGAGAGGAAGTGACGCTCAGAAATAAAGGTGATACGTTTTTACTTTACAGGTAACCTTTTATAAGAAATTATTACTTAATAGCATTAAAATGTCCGCTCGATAAGCACCCTGAATATCCGCTATAGAAATCAGACGTGACATGTTCTGTTGGTATTTTCGTAATCTTTATGTTTATTTCCAACCTTATGTTAAAAATAGATCAATGTTATTTTTAATGTTATAAGAACTTGTAACATATTCTTATCAATAATAAGGATCACGCATCAATAGACACAAGATCTTGTACATTTTAGTACGATTTTTTCAACAAAAGGCATAATTATAATTACAATAGTCTAACTAACGTCAGTGTTTTCTTCGCGCCATGAACTTGGGGACAAAACTTCTTTAAATGACGTCATTCATTCATCTACACTACAATTATCAAGCGTGACTTTGCAGAATAAGATTGTTTGCGTCATCTTGTGCAATCCCGTCGTTCAAATTGCAGTATAAAGTAGGCAGATTTTTTTGTTCATGAAACTTAATACCGAACAGGGATAAGAACATTCTAGAAATTTGTTCTGTACCGCGTAATACCACGTAAATAGAAACTTCTGTTCATGTAACAATAAAGTTTTGATTCAGGAATTATAATGTACTGGAACTCATTGTTCCATGTTTATTGACTATTTGTATCTGATTGAGTGTAAGAATAATACAAAAATGCATACAAGGATACGCTTTGTCAATGATTTGAAGCTTATTTCCGAAAACAATATTTTAATTATTCGTTTGTAAGCCCCAAATATTCTTAGCTTATTAAGCAGAACGTAGTCTTGTCCTTGGCGATATTGCGGTTGTAAGCTGTTATAATTAGAAAAAAAATCGATTAAAATCAAAACCACTTTTAATAGGAAAGATGGTTCTGTAGTATTACTAAATTTTTAGTTTCATAGACGTAATTTTAAGTGAAAATCTGAGTATGAAGCGAGCTATGCTCAGTATTTTGGTAATAGAGTACGCAATGAGCAATAGTCATTAACAAATAAGGTTAAAATAACTACGGGCCGAAAATATAGCTCGTGGCCATAGGTCTAAACAATTTCAAGAAAAGAGCTGCAAGTGTAACAGCCCTTTCTAAGCCATTAAGACTGGCTTATTACCATAAGTAGAAAAATGTCAGTTAAAATCGTGAAAAATACGGTTTATTTTATCATCTAACAAGGGAGGGACGAACAACATAACATGTAAAAAACTGTAAACAAGTAAAAATCACCAGCTAATGTGATTCTTCAATACAATATATCCGCAAATTCCATAATTTAGTACGTAATCGTCGTAACACGAATTTCACGAAAATTTTCAGCTAATACGTTAGACATTGACCGGCAAGCGCTGAAACTAGAACAGAAATCTAAATTTAGCCAAATAGCTGGGACGCTGGATGCGTCTCGTAAAAAACACTGCATGTTGCGTCAGAATTTAAAAACGCTTGAATAATAACGGAACGTGTTAACTTCCTTGTAACGAATTGATACAAGTGACTGAAACTTTCGAAACGTTGGGTTATTGAAATATGTGACATGCAATAAACCTTAATAATATTAAGCGCTGTAAACAGTAGGTCAAAATTAATACAAGAAAGTTTGACACTTGTGAATTTAGTGAGTTATATTTTATGTTATCACTACACAGTATAAAACTAAGTAACTTTCTCTGTCCTTATGTCCCTATGTATGCTTAAATCTTTAAAAATACGCAACGGATTTTGATGCGTTTTTTTAATAGATAGGTTGATTAAAGAGAAGGTTTAGTGTATATGTTTAGGAAGGCGTATGTAGTTTATATATATTGCATAGAAACGCTGATAAATTAATATACGTTTCCATACATTTCACAGATATCGATATTGCACCCGTGCGGAACCAGGGCAGGTCGCTAGTCAATTATAAGTCTAAAGTCAATTATAAGTATATATAATTGGAAAAACCTGGAGCTAGCATGCCATCACTATTTCGACTATCATATGGAGTATGTTTTCAACAACGCGACCACAGTGCTGGTTGTGACGCTGTTTTTATTTAATATAACTTGTTTTTAGTACAACTATATACATTTTAAAACTTAAAGAATTTTCCTTATTGAAAATAACCTTTGCTTTTACAAGTTTATAGGTGCAAAAGAATTTTTAAAACCTTAGTATACACATTTATAGTAAATACCATAACAATAAATACAGCGTTAGTATACATTTTGAGCACTACAATTATAAAACACCAAATAGTCTCTGAACTTAACGATTTATACACATTACGTACGTAATTCAAAAGCAAAAAAATAACATCATTCTACAACTTTTAGCAAAAACCTACAGAAAAACGATATTTTAAGTCATTCGTAAATCATTATAAACAACTTTTGAGATCAAAGACAGCAACTTGTTCATGACAAATCTTCAATGATTATTTTAATGACCACGGGCAAGGTTAGAGGAAAATGATCGATCGCTTTTTGTTATAAAGGCAACACCGTAACCGGCGGTAATCACTACATTGATGCATAATTGCTGTGAAAAGAAATAACGAGGGCCTAATTGAGTTATGAACTTGCGAGCAGAGGTTCATACATCGCTCGCTAGTGTATATATCTCTGTGATACATAAAGCTTACCATAAACAAGGCTCTGTAATCGTAACTTTATAGTTAACGAAAAAAAGTTTTTACCGCGATAGCCGAAACCCGCCTAGCGTAGTGATTAGCGACCCTGACTGTTGCACCAAAAGGAAGGGGTTCGATTCCCACCATGTGTGGTGTACAGTGCTTTTTTTAGGTCTAGGTGTTTGTATATACATATATACATTTAGTTACTTTATGAGTGTAAATAATACTGATAAATTAACTAAATATTTTAACTAGACAATGCTGAACTATGTTACTTAGATGACTGCATCTAAAAAACATACAGAAGATATTGTTTTAAAAAGAAAAAAATGCTAGCTTTAGGAACATACCTAGATTCACTCGAAGAGTAAAAGTAGTAGATTATTATAATAAAAGCAGTCTTTAATAAAAATAAAACTTAATAACTTTAATAACAATATAACCAGTCAGTCGATAACGCTCCTATCCATTAGTATGGTCCTAGTCCACTCTCCTAACGAAATTTAAAATAAACGTCATCAAAAATTACGATAATTATTTGGCCTAGTAAGTACATATTTTAAAACAAAAAAATAAGTTATCCCTGCAGTAACTGTGTCAAATAGTAAACTTAATGTAAAGTTTGTTATTGTTCAAGAGGATTATTTAACAGACAGAAACGATCATTAAAATTAAATGTATATTTCTGAAGTAATACTCACCGTCTAGCAGAGCAGCCTGTTCTTATGTTTTCATCTCAGACAGCACATCTTCGCTATCTAAAAATAAAAAAAATCATAATTAGTATACGATATATTATTCATGCATGGCATCTAACTTTTAATATATAAAAATTATTAATTATTTTTGTGTTATTTACTGATACACTTTATATAGTAAACTATCAATAAACCTCTTTTTTTTATGGCATACGCAGGCAGACGAGCAGTCGGGCCACCTGATGGGAAGTGATCACCGACGCCCATAGACATTAGCAATACCAGTGGTATCAGCAACGCGCTGCCTACCGAGAGACATAGGGTGTTAAGTCTCGTTTACCCAGTAAATACGCTGGCTACGGTGCCCTTCAAATCGGAACACAGTAGTGTTTTCACACTACTGCTTCGCGGCAGAAATAGGCACCGAGGTGGTACCCGCCCAGACGGTCTCATGTAAACAGGGGACCTACCACCGGTATATTTTTTTACGGTTTAGATCCATCTATTTTTAACCAAAATATATAGGCAAATACATTTATATATTTATGCCAATCGGATTCTTCTATTCATTATAAAAAAAAAAAACAATAAATACAAAAATTTTAACTCATAATCGTTCCTTTTAGATACAAATTTCTATGGTATCTTTCTGCATTGAAGTTATTCACCCTATTGAACATTATTACTATAACGTACATAAGTTAAATTCAAACTAAATCCAGCGGACTTTTCATGTTCATATACTCTAATATCCAATCTAGTCGAGCAATTCATGTGTCGCAATAGACTACATCAATCGAGGTGACTGCTATCGCCCAAATCGACGGCACTAACCACTACCAAAGAGGAAGTCATTCGCAAGGAGCCTCTTATTTAATATGTGCGTGCATTTATGCCACAATTGGACAATTGCTGCCCATTACAGTTTGCATATAATACAAAATTACTATTCGACAACTACAGGTCAGCCATCACTCGTGCGACACGTAATATAAATTCGGCCTGACAATTTGGAGGTATTGAACGTGGGTAGGGGTCAAACCTACTACGTCATCATACGGAAATTTACAATAGACGCTTCTTATTCATTTAATTTGCAGTTATTATTAGAAAATATAGCAGTCTCCTATTTTAACATTTTTTTAATACAGCTTAATGAAGAAAGACCTGAAATCTAAGCAAAACAAAAGTACAAAAACTCTTTCTGATGTTGTACCGGTGATATAATTTAGTTTGTGCTGTTAAAATAAGCTTTATTTAAATCTTTATTGAGATTAGTATAGACTGCAAAGGTTGTTCGATAAAGTTTTATAGATGTTCTTATTTATTGTTTATTAGCATAAACAACATAAAATATTACTCATATTAACCAATCAAAAGCTCCAAATAAATGCAATAAATGTAAGACAGTGATTTCAATAACTAGGTGTGTATGTAGTAAATTATCAATTTTATATATTAATATATAAAATTAATAGTTTTATATTATGTTACTACATAAGTCATTTTATAGTTTACTGCTGTTTTAATAATTTTCATACTGCACTAAGACTTAATATAGGACATGGAATAAAAGTAAAACATATATATACTAATAGCAACATGAAAATGCTAAATAAAAAAATGGTATGAATAATGTAAAGATTATTGTTAAGAAAATGAACTGATTTCGATTTAAAACTCTATTTTATGATAGGCACACAACCCAAAGTATAAACTTACATAAAATTCCACTGAACTTCTTTACAATACTTACTGCGTAGTAAGATATACCAATTTAAAACAATGGAGGGGTCAACTGTCTACTTATTTAAATTTTTATTTGAAGTAATATGCACCTTTTAGTTGGCTCAGACATTATTAGAATAGTTGTTCAATGTTTACATATATTAAATAGAAATAGATAAATGGGTGGACCTACTTTTTACATGCCCAGCGATGCATGGATCATCTTACTTTTCAGACAATTGGGTGATCGGCCTAAACTGCCCTAACCAACTAGGAAACAACAATGAAAATTTGTTGAGTCCCCGCAGGATTCGAACCCACAACCTCTGGTTTCTAAAGCACACGCCCATACCACTAGGAAGGACATTGACATTTATTAATTTAATGGCAAATCTATTTAACTAAGAAAAAGGTCCATATATACAGAAGAAATTAGAAGTTTATTTCATATTGAAATAAACCACAAAATTAGTTTCATTTAATAATACAGACAAAAATAAATTGACTTGTGTTAAAATTTTTAAAATACAATCAATGACAAAATTATGTAAGTATTATTTATTTTCATAAAACATGTAAACATTTGATAATATTCAAGTGATTATACTTTATTACCATAATAAACCAATTAAATGCATTATTTTACTAGTATATTAAACATTTATTTTTACTGGGCATAATTACATGGTTGATATCTACACCTTATGGGTCAGCTTATGTCACTGGTACCTTCTAGTTAACATGGTAGAACAATTCATAAAATATAGCCTAAACAATGTAATATGTAGCAAAGCTGATGGTTTTTTTTGACTTGATGTTATGCTTCCAGACTCTCGTCTTTGATAAGCTTCATCTAACACAGAGTTCGTGGGAAGCTTCCATCCCCACGATCTGGGTGGCCAACATCTTTTGCTAAAACAGGGCCACACGTACAGAAGATATGTGGGTTAGGCATTTGTTTATGTCTCCTAAAGAAAGTCGACGATCGGTTTACGAACCGGGACGCCGACGGTCTAGCGACTGTATTAATCGGTGGCTGGGGGCGGTGAGAACCTCCCTGGAACGCGGGTGTATCTAGTGTACGCGGTGTGTGTGTTTCGCTGTGCTCGTAAGCGAGGGCGAACTACAGGTGAATGTGTTCTATCCCTACTTGTGTGGTACAGGTGAATGTGTTTTATCCCTACTTGTATGTACCTGATGGTAGACTACCCTGTAATTCATAGCCATGTCGAAATAGTAAGAACATATCACTTGTAAGACTGTCTATTGGCCATTGGTTACATTGTTTATAAATATTGCAAATCTAATTTGGCTGAGACATTGGTTAATCAACCTTTTAAATAAGATAGTAAGTGCATCATTAAATATTTAAATCATAAATGTATTAAAAACAAAAATATAATATATAGGCAAGAGTAATATTTCATGCAGTGTTTTATTACCTCCTTAAAAGTAAGCACTCTGAGTAGAACAGCATCAACTTACCGAATTTCGCGTCCAGCTATCATGGCGAAATTACAATCATACCTACATTTCATATAATTGTGATGTCTCACATTTTTATATGCATTTTGTTTTAATAAAAACTACCCGAAACCCGCACTCATCTCAAACTCTATCTTTATAGGTTTCAAGAGCGAAGGCAATTGACATTGACATTTTATAAAGTCAGTCAATAAGTTTGTAGCAGCCCTTTTCTATCGCAGTGATAAAAATCTCGGGTGCTTTGGTGCAATAAATTGAAAACATTTTTAATCACACTGGTATCAATACCTAAATATTCTTTTCTTTTATTTGATGATTTATTATGTTTTCTTACTCATTTCTATATAAATGAACTATTTCTTATATAAATTAATTAGTAATTTCTTACCTATATGAAACTCTTAAGCCAAATGCTATCTAATGAATAATGACCTTTTTATATATAACGAACAGACGAGATTATTAGTTCCACATTTCCTAAGTATGAGCTTTGAAATCTATTTTTAGAAGATTTAAATTATAATTTCCGTTTTTTTTTTATCAGAAGCAAATTCCATAACTTTAATCCCAAAAATATACATATATGCATGTCTTGATCTTATGACTTAACAAAAAACCGAACAAATTAACATCTTAAACGTAAAACATTCTTAATACTAGGCCGCTGATGTATTTTTATCGTATAGGAAGAAGAGATAGTATCAAGTTGACAAATGACACAATCGATCTGATAGAATACATCCTACAGCATTACACAACATTTAAAGCCTAAAAACTTGGCTGGCCTAAGATGTCAGTTAGGCTGTTGAAGCCACTGATATTAGGCAGGTGGGGGTGCGGCCAGCCCAGTCATCTGCAGCCAACATGCCTGTGAAATCTTGACTAAAGACTTGGTAAAAAGGAGTGTCAGTATTCCAAAAGCCATCCTTTGTTCTTCCGCGACTTAGCTGATACAGTGTATAGTGGCCGTGGGAGGAGTTATTCAGTTAGCCGCAATCGGTTTTTTTTTCCTCTTACTGCTAAAAAAGCAATGGGGGGAAGGCGGCGGCGGCGGCATCAAAGTTCGATGCCACCGCTGAGGACTGAGGCAAAAGAAACTCAAGTCTGTTGCCCAAGTATTGGAGCCGAGAGTTATTAGTTAATGACGCGCCTAAGATGAAATAAACTCTGGTGGCCAGCGCTTTTGGGACCGCAGAAGACTGTGCAAGCGTTTCTCTAAAACAACTTTAAGCCAAGAAGGATCAACATGGCGGTTATGGAAAGTTTAAAATAGCAGTAGGGGGTTAAAATATCACATGTAAATTATTTAATGTTTAGCATCCAATGGCTTAAACAGTTATTAATCTTTAAGTGGAATACACATGTAATACATTTCACCGCAAAAATCATTACGAGCTTAACTGTAATATAAATTATTCAATAATTATAAGGCCATTATAAGTGACGACTATGTCACAACTATATAAGCAATTTATCTGCAAGTCTTTTGTCAAGACCCGAATACTACTATAGACCTCTGCAAATAACGAACCTGCTAAAGATACTTAGCAAAGACTTGAAATCACGTCTACACACTATTGGCGCAGAATTGATAATCCTATATTTAATCCCTATGCAATGTTTTGACTTCTTATATTTATCTAAAATGGCAGCTTTAAATAATCTAGATTTAATTTACTGTTTATTTGATTTTTTTTCTGGTAGTTAGGCAGACAGCACAGGATTCAAATCACCTTAAGTTTAAAGCACAGGCCCTTGGGTGTAGGGGTTTTCCCAAACAATTTACAAGGCTCTATTGCCAATAAGAATGTCCAGAATTTTTGAGGTACAATATTTTAAAAAATTTGTTTACATAAGTTCCATAACCACAAGTCTGTTGCCCCTGGCCAGGTATAAATCTTATATTTATAATTCTGTGAAGTGTAGACATAAAAGACTTCAAATAAAAAGATAACATTTATTAAAAGTATAAAATTAAAATTAATACAATACATAATGCAAATAGGTGTATACAATTATTATTAACATACATTTATTATAATCAGATCATTCGTACTGTTGTGAGGTAAGTAGTAACTGAATTATTTCTTTATGATTTTATTGATATAGATCTCTCAGGACCTTTTTCTCTTCACAGCTTTCTTTTCTTTATTATTCCTATATGCTACAGACATTTTTTGCATATTGTCTTTATGAACTTTGTCATGATCAACAATCCTTTTGGGATATCCAACGCCAATAACACAACCGGCAGTAGTCTGAACAGATTTAGGTGCCTTCCATGGCTCATAAATGTATTCACTTGGATATTTCTTTAACTCAGGAACATATTTTCTAATATACAGACCATCTTTATCAGTTTTTTTACCAAACGCAACGGGACTGTAAACTCTGAAATACTTGTAGAAAAAAGCAGATGCCGAAAGCCACATCCAGTTACCAGCATTCAAGGACCAGTCATAATCGAGCAGATAATTTTCAAACACCTTCGCACCCTTCTCCCAAGATACCCACAAATCACCCCTTGTTAAGAAACAGGCAACCATATGTCTTGCTAAATGATGAATCCATCCTTCTTGTTTTAGCTGTCGCATAATAGCATCGACAAATGGGTATCCAGTTTTACCTTCTGCCCATGCCTTCAAATGTTCATCATTTTCACCCCAAGGTATTTGTGTACACAGTTTATTTCCAACCATTTTATCAAAGTTCTCAGTACCAGTGCCAGCTGTGTAGTAAAACTCTCTCCACATCAGTTGTCCGAGAAGCGACACAGGTGGTTGTGTATGAGGCATCTCACTTTCAACTTGTTTAAGCTTATGATAGAACAACTTAGATGAAAGACAACCATGACTTATATAAGGACTTAATACTGTAGTGCTAGGTTCAATACTATTAGGTGAGGAATTTGGTTTTTCAAATTTGCAAACCCACTGTTTTCTAGACATGTAAATGTTCAATCTTTTTAACCCCTCTGTTTCTCCTCCAGGATATTTGCACTCCGATAAAGTTGATTCATCAATTCCCATCTCTTCCAAGCTTGGTACATCATAATCTTTGCAGTCAAATTCAGCAGCTTTACAGCAGTCTGATATCTGCTTATTAATTTCTATTGTCTCCTTTACCTGCATTTCATTTACCAAAGAGAGAAACTTTTGGTATGTCATTGGAACTGCTCCATTATTTTTCTTAAGTACGCTGTTTACATGTATACTGTATGCTGTACTCTTTTAACAACAAAAACATCAGCATCTTCCGCAATTTTTTCAATCACTTCATCTTGATGAACTATTTCAGGGTCAATATCAACTTGAGATGTAAGAAACTTTACTTGCCACTTTTTAAACAAATCTGGCAATCTGTCGCTTGCTTTACCTCTTATTATGTACAATCGGGTGTTCAGTTTTCTCAAATTAGTGTCGAGGTCTTGTAAACTCTGTATGAGGAATCGTAACCTGTTGTGGCCAACATCTGCCACACTGTCTGGACAAAGAAAATATGTAGGCCTTAAAATATGCTTTCGATTTTCGGCCTGGAAAATAGTTAACATATATGTTTTTACTTAATGTTTATAAATTGATTATATTAATAAATATTCGATTATAGTAATTCTACACGTACCTCGTTAATAGCATTTCTCAAGGCAAGATTATCGTGTAAACGTAAATCTAATCGAAACCAATGAATAACAGAAGGTACTTTACACATTTTTAGGAAAATGCAATAAGCAGCTGTACAAAAAGTATGAGGCAATACAAAATATAATAAAATTCCCGCTATAACCAAAATTGTAGACTAAATAAAAATATAGCCTTCTACTACTACAGGGTAACTATCAGTTGTGGCTTTATGTCAAGTCCAGTAGTGTTTTAATTTTTTACAGAAGAGATTGAAAACCGTGACTTTTATATTAATATTGGCTTTTATTTTTACATATATGAAATACAAATATTTTTGAAAAAGAAATACCTACCCATTAAAATTTCTTTAGGTATGATCTGATTGTTTTTTGAATTTGTATTCTGTTATGCTTTTGTTGTGATGGGTATCATTTGACAGTAACCATGACAACAAGTGGTTCAATAGTGTTTTTTTGTACCAAGATCTATAAATTTTATTATTTAATTTTATTTCGGCTGCATGCAAGATATAAATTTTCGATATGATATTTAATACCAATTTTTAAAGATAAAAATGTTTTCTTTGAATCCACATGAAGTATATGCCTAACAATTAAATATGCCAAAAGTCATAGAATTAACAATTCAGATTGATGTTCAAAGGGTAATATATAACAAAATTACAGCCTTACCTTGTTTTAAACTTTATTCTATTTATTGTTATATTAAATAACAATAATATTTTAATTAATTCCTTTCACGTTTCCATTACCATAATAATATTTGAATAAAAAATTTATATAGTCCATATGATGAATCAAAACGTATTCCTCACTAGGTATCATGCCCTGGAGTTTGGCTGTGTCAAGCTGGCCGCATATCGCTCATGGTGTTTGCTCTTGGAACAAGTTATCAAACGTGTTTGCTGCCACCGAGCTTTCCCTTACTCTTCAAGGATGCGTTTTACTTTCGCAAGAGGTTTCAAGAGACCTGCGCGTTGAGCAACATTTGTTGTTTGTTGAGTTAGTAGTATTCTTACCATTGCTAACATAAAAGTTTAATATCTAAATTAAATGCTCCATCATAATCTTATCTTAAAATTTGCAGTTCAACTAGACCATCGATTTATTTCAGAATATGTATTTGATATATGAAACTAATAGGAATAAGGTGGTAATGTAAAACATGTTTTTGTGAAGCTGTTAAAAATATATTAGTTTTTATATTGAAAAAAAAATTAAAAATTAAGAATAAAAAAAATGTAACATTAATTCAAGACAACTTTTTTTTATTAAAAAAAAGTTCAATCCAGAGGCTTGGTATGTAATCTTGTTTACTTACCAATAGATAAGCTTTGATACCCTTTGATATGGAACCTTTGGTGTTTGTAAGCAGTAATCTCCTATACAAGAATCTACATAATGTACTTGTCATCTTTATTTTACCTTTCTCCGCTAATACACACTTATATTTTAATTGCAGAAGATGAAACAATATATTGCGAGCTTGTGCAGTGGAGTGATGATTGTGATTCCAAGAATTGTGTGATATTAGCACAATATTTAGGTGCTCTGAATGATGTCCTGTTTCCACCGAATATGTGCTCAAGTGATGGAGTTGATCTACTAATGCGCAGATCTAAGGAGTTCCCTGTAACTATATGATCTTTCTTAATATAATCATCATCATCATCATCATCATCGTCATCAGCCTGTGATAGTCCACTGCTGGACATAGGCCTCCCCTGATACACCTCTATCCATTAGGGGCTTTGAACCGTATCCCACCACGCTGGTCCAATGAAGGTTGGTGGGTGGACCGACTATTTACATGCCGATCCGACGCATGGATCATCTCACTTTTCAGACAATTGGATGATCGGCCCAAATTGCCCTAACCAATTAGGAAATAACAATGTAAATTTGTCGAGTCCCCGCAGGATTCGAACCCACGATCCCCGGTTTCTAAAGCCCACGCCTATACCACTAGGCTATGGAGGCAGTAGTTGGCAGTAATGGTTCTTAATATAAATACGGAGAAAATATTCTAGGAACCTATATTTTATTGTCAATTAAAATCATACAGAACCATATTCTTATTTTTATTAAGTGAAAATAATAATCTATTTTGAATAAAACGAACGAGTTTTACAGGGCATCCTATCGCCGAAAATCGAGATTGCAACGAAAGTGCGCATAGATGAGATATGGAGTCAGAAGAGTAATTTAGCCATCAAGGGTGTTAAATGCCAATGCGTGCCTGTGCCTGAGTCGGATGGGTGTAGGCAGAAACCTGTTTGCCACACACCACTCTACCACAGGTGTGTTTTAGTCTTTGAAACTGATCATTGTCACTAAATAAAAATTGTGATTACTGATACTTATTCGGACTTATATACTTATATACATTACCTGTTTCCTTTTCGAAAATCGATGGGATAAGCCCATTGAAGTGTCTTATTCTTCAAAATGACACCGTTTTTAGTTTTGTTTCTAAAATGTAAGAGACACTAAGAAAAGTCATGCATAATGTATTTTAATTTGTATTTCATCAATGGGGCAAGTATGTGAATTGAGTTTGCAATCTGTGATTCTTTACAGTATAATGTTATTAAAATTAGAAGCAATAACAACTACTAAATTAGATGGTTGGCTTAATTTGGTGCACTTGAAGCATGGGTAAATTATATTTTGGAAAGTAAAACCCTAATTGGTCACAAGATTATTACTATATCTTTATAATTTGAGCACTGTGGCCAATTATCAAAAATGCTAAACGAAACGAAAGCTTTTGATAATTCCCTTTAAGTAACTAATTATTTTTATTATATTCAGAGTGAAATGTATCAACAACAGATTGATGCCGCGCACGGGCAGGTCTCTCAGCGGCGAATCTAGGTCCTCGTGCAGGCTTGAGTCTAAGGAGCAAGTTAAATGCAGCTGTCCCAAGTGAGTAACTAAAATTAATATGTTTAATATATTATCCGATATCTATATACGATTTAACTGTGAAAATATGATGTTCTATGTATAAATTTAGTAAAACTTATTGGAAAAAGGGAAAAATTAATCGCGCTCAGTTTCTTAAGTCGGTTATCCTAAGGTCAGAGGCTTTCTTATCCGAAATGGTAGTAGTTTATTTGACAATAAATCAGAAAGTTTATTGCTTATATCGTGAAAAAAGTTATTTAACATATATGATATGGGCTATATGTGTGCATTGTATCTTATCGCAGCTGCATTGTTTTTATGAAGTTTAACAAATAGTTAATTAAAACATACCATAAAATATACGATCTCCAGTAATTTGACGTATTTATATGCATTTTTACATTATATATGAGCGAAAAAAGACGATTTTACCTAATACATATACCCTATTTGAGTAATATTGCTTTTTTCTATAAAGACAATTAAGTTTAAAGTTAAGCATTTCAATCAATGGCAATCATGGTCATGAACTAATGGAATGGAGTTCGTCGTTACTGTATGGTATATTATTTATCGTGTTCAGCTTATTATTCAATTTTTTTTAATTTTTGTGTGACGAGACGAGGAAATGATCACCTGATGGTGAGTAACACCATGCCTTGCCCATAAGAAACGCAGCGTGTGACGCCACAAATTCGCTAGCCCCTGAGTAATTACGTCAGCTACGGTGTCCTATAAACCGGAAGACTGTTGTAATTAAATACTACTGGTTTGCGGAAGAAATATGCACCGCGTTAGATTTCTCCTGACATCCCCCTTGTACATCTATCATGCTTATTATTAGAAGTTATTAATCTATCGATGGAATCCATTTCAAGTGAATATACGTCATTGTCTTTCGAAAATAGAGCGGACAGGACCGCCCGTGTCAATTGCTCCCCCGTTCGCCGTACTCATTACAACGCAAGGAAACGTCCATATACCGTATACTACTTGGAGACACCGAATTCACCTGATTGGTGCAATGTCGGCCCAAGGGATGAGAATGAATACCACGATGCGGAAACCATTGAGTATGGTTCAAAATTAGTTAAACTAAGAATTTAAAACTGACGAATGAGTACAGTTTAGATGACTGAACTGACGATAACTAAGTTTAATGTCAAACTGTAAGCGCCGAAACAAAAAACGGGTCTCATTGGATGAAATTTGCGCGCGAATTCAATATGGCGGCGTTCACCAATGAGACTACGTTGACTTGTGGCGTCTCTAGTGTTTGATATTAGTCTTTGTTTACGTAATTCATGTCAGTAGTTAGAGGCATTGATTGATAATCAGTGTCTAGAGTTCTAGATTTAATGTTAGTTTACATGCAAAAAATAGTATTTAATTATCAAGATTTTAGTAGGTTTTGTTTTTTGTTTCATGACGCTTTGATTTCTGCCAAAAAGTTGTAAAGCAGTAGAGTAGAGAAGAGGTAGAATATACGTAAGTCATTATTACTGTTAGAACAGTTATCTACATTTATTTTAGTTGTAATAAATGGCATTAAAGTACTTAACAGGAGATTGATAATAATTATAAAAAGTAAAGTTTTAGATTAGAGTGCATAAAAGATCATTGTGAGTCATATGTATCGTAGCTGTTGTTAAGCCAATTTAGACTCGATTTTGATATTGAGAGGATTTCAGTATTTATATATGAATGACTGGGAATCTATTTTGGTGCTACATCACTATCATACTGCAATAGGAACATGTAGAGAATTGAACATTATACTTTTTTGGAAAACCTATATAGAATTGATATAATCGTATTTCTAAGGTGATTAGAAGTACTTCATAGTGTATGTAGTGAGTTAAAAAGCTCTTTTCTGAAGAGGGCTACAAGGATCTACTGGAGAGTCGATATGGGATGTAGAAGAGGCAGTCGTTCACCTCCCACTAAATGAAAGTTTCATATTGAAACACCGTGCGATAATATGCAGATTTATCATTTCATAATAATGACTGAAATTGAGTATTGAATACTTGCTAACTGTCATACTTGCAACAATCTGTTTTAAGACGAATTAATAAGATATTATGTCTGTTATTGTGTCTTCAGATAATATTTTTTTATAACTAACACGAATTCTGCCTTTTGTATTTTTACTTTGTATTTTCTTATAAAAATGTTATTTAAATTGTACGTTATTTATTGTTTTTAGTAAGATTTAATAATAAATGGATTGGATGCAATGTTAATCATTATAAAAAATCAATAAAAGCAATATTAATTTATGTTTATGAAATGTTATTTTGACTGTTGTATTATGCTTGTTTTTTAAATGTCATTGTTGATGAATTACGTTATATGTTTTTTAGTATTTTGTATAATAAAGTAATTTTTTTTTCTAGTATTTAAATGTTCTTACAAAATTTATTTAATTTAACTATAGTGTAATTAAGAGCAAAGATTTTGACGTTTCGACTGTATTTAGAAGACATTGTAAAAAAATATGTATAAATAAAAATGTTTGAATAAAAAGACTAGTCATTTGTTTCGATTGTGCTCCTTTTTTATCAAGGTCTATTGTTACTTAAAAAAAAACAATTCGTAATCAAAAAAATTGTTATTGCATACTTTGTTACGTTATTGTCATCATTTATAAATACAATGGATATGATCTAAATTTGTTTTTAACATGGCAAGATAAGTTAACAATGCGAAAGAATACATCGCTTTGTTTTCAATTTTATTGGCGCATAAGTCTGGTCTATATCGTTACAAGCTAACGATCAAAAGAAAGGAGCGTAAGACACATACATATGACAAATTCACTCACCTGCCGTGAGTTATGTCTAATGTTAGCCAGTAATCTACGACTGAGAACACAAATTGTTCTTCGTTGTTATAAATCGAAGAAAAGTTCGACTGATTTACTGAATTTGATGGAAATAATGCATGCATGAATACTTATTCCCAGTACGCATGCCCTAGTGTTTAACTTAGACTTATGTCTATTATTTGTTTATTATTATTCGTCAAAGAGTTTCATAGACAAACCTCGAAAAGATATGGGTCAATATGACTTATTCAAAATCCATCAGGAGGTCGTGAAATTCTAATCTGGAAACGATCAAAAATTTTCATTGTTGTTTCTAGTGTTAAAGGCAATTTGGGCCGATCACTCAATTGTCTGTAGAGTAACATGATCCATGCGTCGGATGGGCATGTAAAAAAGTCGGTCTTGTGCCTTACTCTCTTCGATCGAGTCGGTTATCCGTCCCATCGGGCTTTGAGAGGATAAAGGAAAGGGAGTGTGCCTGTGTTTGCGCGTACACTCGTGCACTATAATATCTCCTGCGTAGTTGGCTGATCTTTAAAATAGATTGGCCGCCGTAGTCCCAATCGACTGGAGAACACTAAATTATATTATTCGTTGATATAAGATTCAAGATATAATTGGGATTGGGTAATTTCACTTTGTTGGAATTTGGAATGGAAATAAAACTGTCATGGTGCTATTAAAATAGCTTTTATTCAATATCACGATATACAATCGCACGCTAAGGTAACTTACCAATTATTTATTTTTTTGTTTATTATGGCTCAAAGTAGATTTCATAATTAAACTTAAAACGAGTGGCTATCTAAAAATAATAAGATTATTCCAAAAGAGCTGAGCATCATCACGAGGCAGTGAATTTTAATTATTGGAATACCATTCAAAAATATATATTTACAGTTTTAGTTTTTCTAAGACATAAAAAAATATTGTTTAAACACATTAATATAATTGGAAAATAAATTCATACTGTAATCAATACAAGGAATACGAAAAATAAACAATACTGACGCGTTTTAACAAACACGTCATATAATAATTCTGGTTTTAATATTCCGTTAGAAAGTAATTTTTTATAAAGTATTCGAAACATCCGCAATTATCTTTAATACTAAATTGGAAGACGTTATTATATTCAGCCTTCAAATTAATTCTTGTTTATTTATTTATTAATACAGTAAATAATTAAAAATACGAAGTATTATATTTGTACATAGTTTCAACTATCATAACATAATATCGATTATAATCGCATATGAAAAAATCGATATTTTGTATGCATTTTTTATTACTTTTCAATAAAGTGTATTTTCTATAAATCTAAAGTACATTAATAATGTAAAGAGATTACACAATATAATTAAACTTGTGGAAATTTATAACATAACTTAGCACCATATATGACCACCGTAAGTTTAATATAATTGCATCTTATGAGCACCAAATCTCATATACGTATTTCGATCTCAAATATGACCAAGTTAAAACTTAATCAAGAAAATCTCTGAAGTGTAAATCATAAAGTACTCAAAATAAATAAGTTATTATCAAACGTTAACTCAATGAAATTTCAGTGTACATTATAATTACTTTTAAAATAATTTTTAGCCAAGTATTATCATTTAATTTTCATGACTATGACAATATTAAAATAATAAAAAAAATCTAACAAGGAATGATTTTAGATTACCTTCAAAATTTTATACGATTCTCGTAAATTTGCACATTTAAGCGATTTATATATTACAAATTGTGGACTTTATCATAGATTAATGTAATAATTTCATGCATTACATTTAATGATTCTAATATTTATCCCCATTTATTACCCTTTTATATCTCATATATTTAATAAGATACATAAATGAGAATAAATCCTTAAATTTATAGCAAATAACAAGCTAACTTTTGTCTATTTTATGTATTATACAGGATCGGCAAATACAAAGTTTTGCTTTCATTTCAAATCACAAGTTTTTAAACGATTTGGATATGATTTTTAAAGTTAGAAAATATTCAAGTACTTACGCATTTAAATTATTTTAAACTATTTAATGAGTTATACAAAATAAAGTTCACTCGTTCTCGCTTATCCAACTCAAAGTAATCACAAAGATCTCTTCAAAACACATATTTAACCGAAAAAACTACAGTATTAATACTTCATGGGGTATTAACAGTAATCTTGTGCCCTTTGAGCGACCGTCTCTCTTTGCTTTTAACATAACTGGTGCAGTCGAAGACGAAAGAGAAAATGGCGATTAAAGCGAAAACTCCGATAAAAACCGCCATCGCTATCAGAGAGGCTTGTTCGTGCCATTGCCATACATTGCTAGATGAAAGATAGTCGTAGTTTGATAATGCTTGGGTTCCGTTCGGCGGTGGACACGACGAGTGCACTATTATGTCCTGGTAAGGACTCTGGAATTAAAGGAGATATTTAAAAATTACATGTTTTAGAAGTGACGACATGTTTAAGTGTTGGATATTATCCAGATTGGAAACAAACATATATCAACTGTTACCGTAGTACACCACTGTATATTAGTACATTTTACTAAACAATTTCCAAACTTATCTAGGGAACGGTCAATATTCGTGTACTTAATTTGTCAACTCAAAGTATAATCATCATCATCAGCCCGTGTAAGTCCACACTGGAGATAGGCCTCCCCATCTCCATTATGGTGTTTATGGAACGTATCCCACCACGCCGGTCCAATGCGGATTGGTGGGTGGACCGACTATTTACATGCCCATCCGACGCATGGATCATCTTACTTTTCAGACAATCGGGTGATCGGTCCAAAATGCCCTTACCAATTAAGAAAGAACAATGAAAATTTGTTGAGTCCCCGTAAGAATCGAACCCACGACCTCCGGTTTCTAAAGCAAACGCTCTTATAACTATGCTACGGAGTCAGTTTAAAGTGTAAACATCTTTCGATGGATATATTGATTATCGGCGCAGTTCAAGTCCTAGATGTTTATACCGATTGCAAAAGATGGTCTTGACAATCGAAACTCACTTAGTACATGTCTATCCAATGCATGGATCATCTTATTTTTTAAGCAATTGAAAGATCTTTCCATATTGCCGTGACCAATATACAACAACGATAATATGTATATATATCTCTATCACCGCTGGATTCGAACCCACGGTCTCAGATAGTAAAGCAAGAGACACCACGGAGGTGGTTAACTTTACATTTAGTCTATTCTTTTCAACTTTATATACTCGAAACAAATAATATCGAGGTCAAAACTATAGCTATTATTGATTAAAGATTAGGAAGTAGTAAAGTTCAAAATGTACTTTACAAGTAAATATGAATAAAGAGAAAATAATTAGCTCAATAAACATATACCAACCTGTTTGTTAGCACATCTGATCTCTTTACTAATGCTACTCCTCAGAGCAATCTCGCTCAGTTCCCTCTGAAGTATTTCTGGAATGATCCATCTTGAAGGTGAGACATACTCCAACCATCGGACGTACGAAGGCAGATCTCTTTGGTGTAACAACACTCCATTCACCAAAGCACTTATCAGGAGGAATATTCCCGAAACGACTGAGGCAGTCTTCTCCATTGGTATGATAAATACTAACGCACGACAGAGCATCTGTATGCCGATTAGATATAGCAGCATATTACCTGTAATAGATGGTTAAATATGTAAGGTGTATTAGTTATTAATTTTTCTTTTGTAAAAACTATATTGCAAAAATATTCTGTAAAGTCTAATAACTTAATATTGTGCTTTTATTTTCTTAAACAACTAGTAACCAACAACCTATAGTAGGTAGCAGTATCCTACAGGACTTGAACTATTTTTTAATATGATTTATCAAAAGTTTTCTCCCTTTTAATGTTAACAACAAATACTGTCAATATATTCACAATAATAACCTTTAGAGACGATTGAATTCAGCGTCTTAATTATATCTTTATCGTTTTTAAGGCTGCACAAACATAGATGATGCTTATTATACTTAGATTATACAATTGTGTCTCCAAGATATTGTCTCTTAAATATGTATATATTCATATTATGTACATAATAAAAATATATGCATATTCTTTTATGTTCTAATATGTATATGTATTTTAGTAAATATACGTATAGAATATATAAATATTCCTGTCCTCATTTTATATAACCTTTAAGCTTATTAAAAATCTTTCCCTTCTTTTATTATATATCTGCGCACCTACACAATGTTCTCTGTACCACCCAAAGGTTAACTGATAGATAACGCCTTTTGGCATTAAGTTCGCCTTTGTACTGACTTGTGCATAAATCTTAAATAAATAAATAGTAAAACCTGTTTCTTACCCATATAAATATATAAACCCTCGAACGATTCAGGTGACTGTGCGTATAGACCGCTCATGGCGTAACTTGGCAGTAAATATGCCAGCCAGGTTATAACCGCGGACCATAGTTCCATGAATAGCTAAGAATTAATAAAAAATTATATTATAGAAAACAATAAACATAATAAATTACTTTTATTTCTATTCGAAAAGATTGACAAATAGTAGAAAGTATTTATATAACCGACTTTCCATTACAATTTTAAAAATGTAAATATATAATTGTTAAATTGATAATTTGATTTTTTGAAAACCAAGTCTATTTAGCTGCCTCCGTAGCCTAGTGGCATAGGCGTTTGCTTTAGAAACCGGAGGTCGTGGGTTCGAATCCTGCGGGACTCAACAAATTTTCATTGTTGTTTGTTGGTTAGGACAATTTGGCGATCACCCAATTGTCTGGAAAGTAAGATGATCCATGCGTCGGATGGGCATGTAAAAGACGGTCCACCCACCAACCCGCATTGGACCAGCGTGGTGGATACGGTCCAAAACCCCTCATGGATGCCATATGTCCAACAGTGGACTATCAAAGGCTGATGATGATGATGATGAAGTCTATTTATCAACTGCACTAGCGTCTACAGTATGTCACATATTACTCAAACATGGGGCGTAAATTAAAGTAGATTTTCAAAAATGTATTCGTAAATAAGCCGAGTACTCAATGCGGTAAAAAAAACTATACAATAATCGCGTTTCAAGTGAGACATTGCGTTAGAAAAGGCTCTGTGGTATATCTCGGCTAGCTCGCTTAAGGAAAATTGAACCTAACATTCATATACGCTAGATATAGACAGAGAATATGATTCATTAAATTTCCAAGCATTATGTGATTTACAAAGCGTTATTGTTGTGCTCCAATAACGTCAATTCAATAATTTATTTACTTTAAACAAAGTCCACAATTCTGTTACCTATATAACCTCACCAAAGAGAACAATATTACTTTCCGCATTAATAACAATTCACGTCAAATATCATATAGTTAGTCCTCGAATATTGGGTACGGTTCATTAACCCCCTAATGGAGAAGGGGAGGCGTATGTCCAGCAGTGGACTTAGACAAGCTGATGATTATGACTTATTAACTCACGTCAAATATCATGTAGACAGTCCTCGAATAGAGTCCGACGGAGATGTCCCTTTCCACGTGCCTCCTGGTAGAGCTGGCTTCTTTGGGTCCTAGCCACAGAAGAAGGGGCCAGCAGGAGAGGCACGCCACCGCGTAGTGGTAGCCCATACGGTCGTTTTGGGTTAGCTGGAACAAATGTTCTATGGTTAAAGCTAGAAATAATTCACCGGTGGAGGTCCCCCTTTTACAGGAGACCGTCTGGTTGGGTACCACCACGGTGCTTATTTCTGCCGCGAAGCAGTAGTGTGAAAACACTGCTGTGTTCCGGTTTAAAGGGCACCATAGACGCGTATTTACTGGGTAAACGCGACTTAACACCCTATGTCTCACGTTAAAACTTAAGCGACGATACTTAAACCATCTTTATATATAACATATTATTCATAACGAATACTTGGTAAACTATGAAAGATGGTTATTAAATCGAGAACTCTATAACCTAATCGTAATACGTCCAGCGAAAACATTGCGATTTAAACCAATCTTTATACCTCAGATAACTCTGATATAGAAATAGGGACAGGCTGTTAGGAGTTTAGTTATTGTTTAAATTCAAAACTACCTTAGAGTCGGTGTCAGGGAGATCCCAGAAAACTGCGCCGGTGATCAATGACATGGCAGCAGCTATTAGCACTCGCGTTATCACGTTGGAGAGAGTGGTCATCTGAGTGTAGAGCAAACTCTTCCTGAAAAAGTACCATCATTTTAATTATATAGTAAACTATAAACTGCCTCCGTAGCCTAGTGTTAGGGGTGTGTGCTTTAGACACCGGAGGTCGTGGGTTCGAATCCTGCGGGGACTAAACAAATTTTCATTGTTGTTTCTTGGTTGGTTAGGGCAATTTGGGCTGATCATCCAATTGTCTGAAAAATAAGATGATCCACGCGTCGGATGGACGTCAAAAGTCAAAAATGGATGTCAAAAGTCGATCCACCCACCATCCCGCATTGGACCAGCTTGGTAGGACATGGTCTAATAAGCACCTAATAGAGTAGGCGTGCGTTAGGCGCCAGCGGACTAATAAAGGCTGATGATGAGTTGACTATAAAATTATTAATATAATATATAGTTGTAATGTTATAGAACGTTATTATTTGATACGTTCACATGATAGTCTATAACACGCCTTGCCTTGAGTTAGTATCTCCAAATAATTTTCTTTATATGGTATACGCAGGCAGACGAGCAGTCGGGCCACCTGATGGGAAGTGGTCACCGACGCCCATAGACATTGGCAATACCAGTGGTGTCGCCAACGCGCTGCCTACCATGAGACATACGGTGTTAAGTCTCGTTTACCCAGTAAATACGCTGGCTACGGTGCCCTTCAAACCGGAACACAGTAGTGTTTTCACACTACTGCTTCGCGGCAGAAATAGGCACCGCGGTGGTACCCACCCAGACGGTCTCCTGTAAACAGGGGAACTACCACCGGTAAAATGATAAAGCTTTTTAGTTTTACACATTGGTCCTTTAAATCGAGACGACAGTAGTATTTATATACTTTTATTTTGGTAAATAGACACCGTTGGAGTACATCTCCTTATGAATCGTAAAATTATTTACATCAATGCTATGCTTTACTATTTAGTATATGCAACTTAATAGATTTTTCTACGAAAGGTAACCTAGGTTAGTCCTTTTTATTCTTCCATTGAAAGCTTTGTTACGGTCACAGATTAGAAACAGACTCAGATATACAGACCGACATTTAAACAAACAGACAAATATAAAAAAAAATGTTCGTTATATGACCCGGTTATATATCACAATGTATTAATTTACCGACAGTTATTTTAATAATAATAATTATATGATAATATTTCTGGACGAATAACACAACATCATCTAGTCCCAAACTGAGCAAAGCTTGTACAATGGAAACTGGATAACTGATAAATACATAACCTTTATTTCATTTTGTAAATAAATACATAACATATAGATAGAAAAAGTTAGATACGAGAAAAACACTATGTTCATCACACAATATTTTTCGCCGGGCGGAAACCGCATCCTATTCAATTTTAGTTATTTGTATAGATTATATTGCAGCTAAAAATGTAAATTATAACAGCTTAATTTATAATAGGTAGTTATGCATCCCCCTCACCCTTCTGTATTGGACTAGAGAGGGCTTGTTCAGCAATTTCGCAATATAGACATTTCAGCCTTTCTCACAGCCCTCAACCGTGAGAAAGCATAGTAAGCGTTTATATTACTTTTCTGAGAAATCTGAACAAGCGTCCCCAGGCTAATGCAGCTCGCATTATTAATTGTGAAATAATTTTAATTCATAATATGTGCCTCCATATCGGCAACACCTATCATTGTTAAGTTAATTAAAGCCTCAATATCGGCATTTAGCTTTTTAGTTTTAAAAACATAATTAAGTGCTCCCGAAATTTGAGTAGGTTTATGTCGATATTCACTCTAGCAAGGCGAAGAGCTGCGCGGGCGGCGCGGCGTGGTGCAGCGGCGCGGGCAGCGGCACGGGCGGCGGCGGCTCGGGCGGCGCCTGCGCCCCCGCGAACACGCCCGCCAGCGCCTCGATGCGCCCCGACGACTCCAGCATCGCCGCAGCCGACAGGTCGTCCAGGGTCACCAGGTCCACTGGCGATTGTCGAGGGTCAGTTCAAAGGCTTCGTTTCTCATAAAGAATATTACATTGTACACTTGATCTATGAGAAATTTTAATGTTGTAAAACACTTAGGAATCGATAGCTATACGACCATTTATGGGATAGAGTGACGGTCTTATGTGTGTCTTATGACGGTAAATGTGCATAGAGTTGTTGGATGAAGGTGGAAGAGCTCTATGTGATGCAGTGCAGCGTAAGGTTGATTTTATCTAGTTGTTTATAATTCCAATCTTAATTTTTACGAGCACGATTACAGTGACTGTTCTGCATAAGATATCGAGTCGGTAGGTGTAAGCCCGAAAACATAAGCGCAAACACAGATGCAGAAATAAAGCGAAAGACCGACGTTTACAAGCCTATTCAAATCATCTTAATTGTCAAACAATCATACAAGTTCGTCAGACAACATTGTATAAAACCCCAGGTTTTTATCCATGCATTAACCTGTGGTTTTATACATCCTTTAAGCATGCTGGACATGCTGGACTCAAATACAACATCTAGTTTTTAAAAAGCAAGTTTAGAGGCACGATTCTAAGAAGTTGATTTTAATGTTAATATTATTTTTATAAATGTAAAAACACTTTAATCAATGATTAAATTACAAATTGTTTTAGATTAAAAGAATGAACAAAAATCAAGTTATTCTGATTATTTTTATTTATAATGCCAGTTGGAAATCGATGGTTTGATCAATATTACGACAGATAAAGTGATATTCCTGTCTGCGATGATATCCGCATACAATGAATCTAAAAGTATACGGTTATTATTGACGGCCTAAAATGATGTAATCACTAATAGGAACACTATAGGTACAATTGAGCGCCATTCCTAATCAGTATTTTCGTATAATTTACAGACTTTCAAAGATGTATATTACCATGAAAAAGAATGAACCTATTCTTAAATATTGTATAATATTTATTTTTGGCATGTAAGTCGGTCCACCCACCAGCCCGCATTAAACCAGCGTGGTGGGATGTGGTGGGATACGGTCAAAAACCCCCTAATGGATAGGGGTGTATCATGAGGGGCCTATGTCCAGCAGTATCACAGGTTGATATGGGACGATGTAATGTTATTTATTTTATGATATAAACACTTACGGTAGTAATCGGATGGATTCTTGAAGGCGGGACAGGGATAATCGATGGAGGCGAAATATGGCAACATGTCTCTCCTGTAGCCGCTGAACATCGTCCGACCGGCCGATATCAATACTACCTGTGATATATATAAAAGTTAATTTGACGACTATTAATGAAAATTATTCTTATTAAACATTGGCAAATATTCAAAACGTTATATTTCATCTTCTATGTCTTAAGTCAAACTTAAAATGATAGACTTATGGATATAAATAAGACATGAAAATTAAAAAATAACTACATATTCTTGCGGCTACATAAAATAAAATTATTTCTGCATTTACGTTTGTAGGGAATGTTACAAATTCTACTATTTATATTTAAGCGAATGATTAAGAGTATGAACATTTAGTTACATAACACATAATTGACTTTAGTAAAACCCATTAGGATCAAAGTTTTTACCCAAATACATATAATCTAATGGGGGATACGGTCCAAAACCCTCTTATGGATAGGGGTGTATTAGGGGAGGCCTATGTCCAGCAGTAGACTAACACAGGCTGATGATGATGTAATATGGTCTAAAATTTTCAACGATTTTGTGTTATAAATCTGGCTTTAGCTAATATTAACATAAACAACTGACCTTAGTGAGCATAGCGAATATCTCATAAGTGGGCGGATGCAGTGACATGATCACCACGCGTCCTGAGCTCGCCCAATTCCTCAGATACTCCACCAGGAAGAAGGTGTCGAAGATGTCCATCTCCTTGGTGGGCTGGTCGAGGATGAGGATGGCCATGTCCAGGAGGAGCTGGCAAGCGACGTTCAGCCTTCGGATCTCTGAACGGGTCAGTCGACTGACGTTTGTTTCGCGAACTTGCTCCAACCCTAACTCTTCGATTAGAAGATTTATCTGTAATAATAAAAGATTATTTCGTTATATTTATATAATATAACAATGCCGTCCGTACTAGAACCTAGTCGGTTTTGAATCTTGTGTGACACTGCTTCGTTGTTTTTGATCGTAATAGCCGATTATATGATTTTCTAACTAGTAAGTTAATCCATGCCACGGAAGACCATGTAAAAATTCGGTCGCAGCCGTAAAGATTATCTTTGCCAGTCATCATAGGACGTGGCTTTAACTGATAACTAGTTCATTCATCGAATAAAGTTTGCTCTTTCAAGTCATTAGGTCACGACTTTTGGGTTTGGATAAGTTATGATACAAGCTCGTGTGATCAGGCCGCCACCAACTAGCAAGAAAAAGAAAGGTCAATGTTTCCTCTGTTAATTTAGTGGTTAAGTGATACGAAAAACAGGACGTTTAAGCTATTCCCCTAAATTTGCTAGAGGTGTATTAACGTCCGTTCGTAAACTTACAAAATCTGTATATCGTCGACTTTTTAAATCATGTGGTCCTTGTAGTCGATAATTGTGGTCATAGCATATTACTGACTTTAATTAACTATTATTCCAATATATTAAAAAATACTACTCGATCTCTACGGCCTGATGCGTCTTTCAGTCACATCATTGACAAATCGCATCAATATAAGATCTAATAGTAGTAAAACCACTTACCCGGTCTCTATCGTCCACTTTGGGCCTGTTCCTCTCCTTGCGTGGAGTCCTCAGCGAGGCGTGGAATCTCAAGGTATGTTCCACCGTCATGTTGGGGCACAGGGAGGTGTCCTTCCTCACGTACGCGGCCACCTTGCGCAGGTCGAGGAGGCGACCGGCTGCCCGTTCAGCACTATGTCACCGGATAACTTCTAAAAGGTTAAAGTATACATATATTATTTATTAACTGCCTCCGTAGCCTAGTGGTATGGGCGTGTGTTTTAGAAACCGGAGGTAGTGGGTTCGAATCCTGCGGGGACACGAAGAATTTTCATTGTTGTTTCCTAGTTGGTTAGGACAATTTGTGCCGACAACCGAATTGTCTGAAAATCAAGATGATTCATGCGTCGGATGGGCATGTAAAAACCGCCAACCCGCATTGGACCAGCGTGGTGCGATACGGTCCAAAACCCCCTAATGGATAGAGGTGTATAAGGGGAGGCTTATGTCCAGCAGTGGACTATCAGAGGCTGATGATGATGATACATATATTATTAAGACTGAAGTGAGTAAAGATGATAGGCAGCTAGTTGATCTAATTAATAAGAGATAAGGCTGATTGGTATTGCCCTTTGCTTTATTAACCGGAGGTAGTAGGTTAGGATCGTCGAGGGCAATACTATTAAGTTGTAGTTGTGTTGTGGTGCCGTACATCGACATTGTAAGCTGATTTGTATAGTTGCCGGGAAGTGAGAAGATTCAAGCATTGGTTTAACAAACATGATCGACTTAACTTGTTCTCGGTTCGAGACTATCTGAGTCGCTATAGAACGTTAGTTGTCTTTAATTTTCTAACATTTCCAGCCATTGAATACAGTTCATGTGTTTAACTTTTTGAGGATCTGTGTAAAAACTGTGGTTTCGAAGCCGAGCCCATGATGGCTTAGGAAGATTGTATTGATTATAAATTGAAAAGTTATTGACGAATTGTCTATCTTGATACTGACTATTTAATAAAATTACTTTACGGATTTTATCGCGTTTATTTAACATTTTGAATTCCCCGTCTACCCCGTGACCACGGCCGCTGGAAAGTGTTCGAAACGTCGGGAATTTAAAATGTAAATAAACATAAATCCAAAGAATTTATATAATGTATAATATTCGCGAAAGCAATAGAAACAATTACTGAGTATTTGTTATAATATACTGAAAATTTCGATATATTGATAGATTACATTACATATATACCTTTTTAATGTAAAACTTATTATATATGTGAAAAAATATTATCAAGACACAACTCACGATGCATTACGATCAAATATATTTTTTAAAATAAAACCATTGAATAGTTTTAAAAAAATGTACAAACATTTAGTTCAATTTCGACATTACGTCCTGACCTTTCTAACTCCAGCGAGCACATCCAATAACCCGGTGGCCTCGTGTTGGGATGTCGCCAAGACGGCAAGAATTTCACCGGATTTCACTTCAAAACTCAGCCCTGATACAAGGAGGGTTGATTTGTTCTCCGGAGACGTTATTTCTAGGCTGTTTACCTGCAACATTAAAATAGTTAACATTCTAAAAATGAGATGAGGAATTTTGTTAATTGCATAAAACTTTATGTAGTACATAATTATGTTTTATTAAGTTCTCTGTAATTTTTTCTATTTGCATTTTATGCAACTGCCTCCGTAGTCTAGTTGTACGGGCATGTGCTTTGGAAACTGGAGGTCGTGGGTTTGAATCCTGCAGGGACTCGATAAATTTTCATTGTTGTTTCCTATTTGGTTAGGAAAATTTGGGCCGATCACCCAATTGTCTGAAAAGTAAGATGATCCATGCGTCGGATGAGCATGTAAAAGGTCCACCCACCAATCCGCATTGGACTAGCGTGGTGGGATACGGGCCAAAACCTCCTCACGGATAAGGGTGTATTAGGGGAGGCATTTGTCCAGCAGTGGACTATCACAGGCTGATAATGATGATTTGAATGTTATATTGTATACCGATTATACTAGATACGTTTGAAATTATACCTGGAAAGTTTATTTTTAAATTTCTATAAATGTGTGTTCTTTCACTAAATTTATAGTCCGTAGTTTTTTTGCAATACATTACTAATATTTAAGGTTTACTATATTAATAGAATTTTCGTGAAAACTTACGTAATAGTTTGGATAAATGTACGCGGAGTGCGTGTACCCATCTAGCTGGTCTCCAGGACGAAGGGTGGAGTGTTTCCTGGACTGTGCCAGGGATAGGTGGCTGCCTGCCTTAGACATGCGACCACCGAGGTGTGATGACGGCATCAGGTAACTGTTAATATTAAATTATAAAGAAGCTATTAGGTGCCTACATAAGACATTAAACTTAAAATCAAAAAACTGAAATCACATTTTTTTCATGAAATTACATAATCAAAGGAAATATGTTATGTTATTTGTAATATAGACAGATTATTGATCCCGTAGAAATGTTAACAGGGGCAGTCTATAAACTGTTTGAAGGCGAATTGTACCGCCTCATCAGTTTATAGCTTCTTTTTTCGTGTAAAATTAAAAAACAAATTGTTATCGCTTGGGGCAAAATCTGCGGAGTATTGGATGATGATGAAGTGTCTCCGTAGATTAGGGGTATGAGCATACGCTTTAGAAAGTAGCAAGTCGTGGTTCGAACCCTACGGGGACTTGACAATTTTTCATTGTTGTGGTTAGAGCAATATGGGTTAATCATTCAATTGTCTGTAATGTAAGATGATCCATGCGTTGAATGTTCCTGCACCTTATGTCTCTCCGGTCGTGTCGATTATCCGTCCCATCGAAATATGAGAGTGAAGGGAGGAGGAATGCACCAGTGTCTGCGCGTACACTTGTGCTTAGATCGGCCGCCGTAGTCAGAATTGACTGGGAGGACATTATGATGATAGTAATCATTATTATTATTAACGAAGAAGATGATTATGAAGAAGAAGGAGAAGAGGATGATGATGATGACGATAAACCTGATAATGATTAAAAAATATTATTGATGATGATGATTACCTCTGGTGGTCGGTCTCCGGCCCATAATCGGCGACACTGGAGCGACGAGGGTGTCTCCCATGGCCCGCCGCTAACAGATTGGCCTCGCTCTGGGACTTGTGTCGGGAACTGGGCCAGTTATCCCGGATTCCCGCTTGCTGCATCGCCACCAGGGGTACCCAGTCGCGTGCTGTTTAAGGCAATTCTATTTATTTATTTATTTATTTAAATAGGTTTATTTACAATTGTTTACAACAGTTTATTCTAACAGCTAAAAGTTTGTAATTAAATACTTAACATATAATAGTGCAACAATTACAATTACAAAAATTTTACGCAAATTTGAACTTAAGCTCCGCTGCTTGCAAATGGATTCATTTCATTGATACTATCAATCGATCTTGATTATTATTTTTAGAAAAAATATCCTTTAAGCAATGTATTTAAATATTTAATAAGTCGTATGCTTAAGAGTAAGAAAATATGTAAATTTTATTACATTTTATATTACTTTCACTTCTTTCGCAAACGTCGATTAATTAGATTTTGATTTGAATTCTTTATGATTAAACAACATTAATGTACATGAATTAACAAACAAAATGTAAAAATTGATATTGTAATTAGAATAAAAGTTTTTCAGAATAACCGTCTTAGACAAATAATACTAAAAAGGGAAATATTTAGATATTTATATATTTAGGCAGTATATTTTGTCAACCTTGTAATATTTTATATTTTAGTGATGAAAAAAATTCGTCAAATCGGATTTCACTCCGGTTTCCGTTAATTTAAGGATGAACGGGCTGAAAAGAATAATATCATACCTGGTACGAAGGATGTAGATTTTGCATCCTGAAGTCTGGATCGGAGCGATATTTGCGACTGTACTTGTAATTGGTCGATGTCTCGTTGTCAGAACTGTCGTATCCTGAAGAGTTCTCTCTCACTCCACGACTTTGTCTTTGGACCCTGGAATAACATTAAAAAAGGACTTTACAATATATATACACGGGTTTTTAAAACTTCGTATAAAATAGAAAGTTTATTAAATTATTGTTCTACAAATATCCAAGGAACAGACAATGGGATATGATTAAAGTTACATACACAAATAGAAAATAAAAGTGGTTTGAAATATTATTATTATGAATGACAATTAAGGAAATATATCAAATCCACTAATTTACGGATTTTTCGCGTTACTTAAATATATTTATTCCCGACGTTTCGGATTCTTTTCAGCATCCATGATCACGGGCAGACTAAGTTGGTTATTGGTTGGTTATTACGGAATTCGCATAACCAAAGCCTAATGTCAAGCTAAAATGGCGCCAAAAAGTATATCCTCATCATCAGCCTGTGTCAGTCCACGGCTGGACCTATGTCCAGCAGTTTTCTAATGCACGTCACCGCTTCCTATTTTCGGCTATTGTCATCTAGCACAAACCGGCCATTTTTTTTTTGCCGTTGGAAAAATCCAGCTTACGGATTCCCCGCCGCCAAAGTGAGGGGGCAGCGGGGATATGTGGGGCTCCCCGGACCAAGATGGAGCGGCCGTTATACCCACTAAAAACCAACGGCTGTTCCTTTCTCATGTCGCTGTAGCCGGGGACGAGGGCGCTGATGACAGTCTTCGGCGACCCCGGCGCGACGTGGTCCTCGCCTCTTTCGGGCCTCTTCTCACCGGGTGTGTTGGGACACCCGGAACGTCGCTTTAGGCGCAGTGCCGGAACGAACAGCACGTCGCTTCTTCTTGAGCCCTTCTCTGGGCAGCGGGCACCCTCTTGCCAGCCGCCCAGGAGCTCAGTGTCAGGGGGGAAGGTTGCCACTCTTAGGTGCCCTGGCCTCCTTCTGCAGATAGCCAGGACGCTGAAGGCCTCCCTGTCCCTTTCCGCGGCCTCCTTCCGGGCCATCACGTCCTCGCAAAAAGCAAGGACGGCGCCCTACGACCTTTCGCTCTCTAGCATTCTGTGCACTACGGCAGGAAGCGAAAGGTCGTGCCCCACGACATACTCTACGCAGCTCTCAGCGTTGCTCGACCCAGGCTGGGCACTCTTCCAGCGCATGTTGGGCCGTCTCTTCGGCACATACGCCATAGTGGTGGCACTCTTCTGTAGGCTCCCTACCGGCTACGCGGCACAGGTACCTCCCGAAACAGCCGTGTCAGCGCAAACCGGCCACGGTTACTACCAGAACCTAGCTAGACCTCAAGATACTATTAAATAAATTACAGAAATGACGGTGGCTAAAAAAAAAAATTTGACAGACGAACAACACCACAGTCTGCCCGTGACCATGGATCCTGTAGGGGCGTACATTTTATCGCCATTTGGCCTTGACATTAGTCATTCAGACAGGCTTTTAAGCAATTACTTTTGGCAAAAAAGTAAGTTTACAAGCTATAAAAAAATGTTAAACTTACCTGGGAACCGATTTCATACCACTTCCAATCGATGTCTTAGGCTTCGGTGTCCCGGAGCGTTGCGAGCCATTGTGATTAGGCGGGAAAACTCGCGAAGTCCAAACTTCAAATACGTGTACATATTCGAACCGAGGGCTGATCTATGTTAAAAACATTTCAATACAACACTTAGAAAAAAAAACAACATTTGTTAATAAAAATTGTTTATAACATCATCGTATAATGATTTTTTTAGTCAATAACAGTAAACTTCTGTAAAACTTTACACATGATATGCAATAAACTGTCGAAAACTTTTTAAAACATCGACTTTCTAATAAGAAAGCGATTTCGCGGACACAACATTGCTTTGTCAGACACATCCGATGGACTAAACGTGAGTGTCGCATATTGCTTGATGAAAAGGTTAGCATTTGCAACACAATCTATTTAATAAAAGAGAAACTGAATTAAGTTACACTAAATTGAGGAAAGTCTGTCATTTCATTAAGCTGTCCGCGATAGGTGTGGAGCAGAATTGCATATTTATGCATTGTAAAATCCATTCATTAATTTACAAGCTTTAAAACTATTAATAGCGTTATAGTAGAAGACATTAATTGATTCTGTTTTAAATTCAAGTCAAAAAGAAATATAATATAGGCATTGTTTTACGTCTTGTTCTATTTACTTATATTTAAAAAGAGACATAGATTTTACTAATTACATCTATAGAGTTAATTGTATTACATATTAACTATAAAAAACTGTTAAAGCACGTGACACTTCTTATCTACCAAAAACCAAAAAAAAAAAATAATTAAAGCCCTTACTTTTTAATATTTTCGTTTTATATAAACTTTTATTCACAATCTATATACGATAGTGGTATAAATAAATGAACTCATAAAGTTTTAAAGAATCTTACTTTGGGCCATATCTCGGATGGGCAAGAATGGATTGAACCGTCGTATCTCTGAGTTGAAAGTTGCCGTAAGGCAAAGGACTCTTGTCTGTGCTGCCCAAAGCGCTGTCCGTGAAGTCCGAGTTAAGATTTTGTCTGAAAAATAAGTTTAAATGAAACAAAGTAATAAACATAACTAATAATGTATGTTTATTTAAACATTTTGGTCAAAGTGGTAAGATGCAAGTTAGTTGTTTAGAATTTTCAGTTTTAATTCGACAGCTTACATCAAGGTGCTTTTTTTTATTGCTTAATTTATTGCACAACTAACAGCGACTTCTAATTTATCGTGAAATCAGTAACATTTCATTTGCTAAAATAGCGTTAGGTATTCAAACATCTTCGAAATAGAATACTAAAATAACCCACGCGATGACTTAATAGGAACTAAATGTTTTTATTCACCATTAAACATTATATCCACCTTGATAAGTTCTGTAAAAATAATAAAGAACATTACTTTACGGTATTTATCAGATTTATTTAAAGAATAATACTTACGATACAATCGATATCATTACACTGCTTAACAAAAAACATAATTGAACACGTTTTTTGGACAATCAAGTTCATAATCATTTTAAAAATACAAAAAGGTATATTAAGAACATATATCACAAGCAGCTGCCTCCGTAGCCTAGTGGTGTAGGCGTGTGCTTTAGAATCCGGAGGTCGTGGGTTCGAATCCTGCGGGGACTCAACAAATTTTCATTGTTGTTTCCTAGTTGGTTAGGGCAATTTGGGCCGATCACCCAATTGTCTGAAAGTAAGATATCATGCGTGGATGGGCATGTAAAAGTCGGTCCACCCACAACCCGCATTGGACCAGCGTGGTGATACGGTCCAAAACCCCTAATGAATAGGGTGTTAGGGGAGGCCTATGTCCAGCAGTGGACTATCAAAGGCTGATGATATATATCACAAGCAGCCATTGCGTTGTTTACATTAGAAGAATGAGTAATTCAATTTTACTAAATGAACTTAGCGGGACAATTATTGCGTAAAAGGTGTAATTTAACGGAAACCGCAAACCAATTGACTGTTGCGGATACTACTGCATTGAAATGTAGAACATTGGACGTTGACAATTTTAAAATAACATTACAACTTCAAAATACTTTTTATAGTCTTAAAATATGAGGCCAATTTTATGAAGTTTTCAAGAATCACTTTTATATAGTATCAAAATGTTATAAAAAACGTACGTTCATATTTTAAAATATATCAATAAATAAAAACAGCCGATTATAGATATTATTAAAATTTTTGTCTTCATCATCATCAGCCTGTGATAGTTCACTCCCGGACATAGGTCTCCTCTAATACTGATTTTGGACCGTATCCTACCACGCTGGTCCAATGCGGTTTGGTGGGTGGACCGACTTTTTACATGCCCATCCGACGCATGGATCGGACAATTGGGTGATCGGCCCAAATTGCCCAAGCCAACTAGAAAACAACAATGAAAATTTATTGTGTCCCCGCGGGATTCGAACCCACGACCTCCGGTTTCGAAAGCAAACTCAGTCTTCGGTCTTGTCAGTCCAATAATTTAGGGTCAAAATTTAATTGCAAAATAGCGAAAAACGGGAGCAATGGCTCACCTGAAATGATGAGTTTATTTAATGGCGGCAACCAAAACAAGGCCTTAATTAATAGAAGCTATCTATCTGCATTCTATCTACATCATATCTGAAACTATTATGATAGTGATAGGTTAAAGCTTAAATTGTCTTTCCACTTCTGGTTCAGGGGTGTCTCCGAAATTCTCTAGGGGTTGGCTTTTAATCTATAGAGATTTTTCTTAATAACTATTTTTACGCAGATCGACTGATATAAACTTCCACAACCCATAGATAAAACTGATTCGGTAGGAAGATTAATTGCTAGTAAATGAAGGCACTGATGTCCTAAATGGTTGCCAAAGTGGACCGACTTTCTCTTATTATTATCCATAGCTGTTTCTCGTATATCATCATCATCATCATCAGCGTGTTAGTCCACAGCTAGACATAGGCCTCCGCTACCGCAAGTCTTCTCCATAAGGGGGTTTCAGGACCGTATCCCACTATGTTGGTCTGATGCGGACTGGAGGATGGACCGAGTTTTTACATGATGTTGTTTTAAATGTTCTAGAACGTTTATCTATTACCTGTAAATAGACCAGGCGTGCAGGTCTTCAGAGTGCATGCTGCGGGGGTCGTGGATGAGCGGGTTCGAGGGTACGGAGTACCGCCGCTCACCACCAAGGCCCAGAGCCGACTGAGACATCTCACACTATGGTCTCAACCTGAATGAAAAATAAAATTAGCTACAATATATCCGCTACTCACAACTTAAAATAAATGAAATAATTAGGGCTGAATGTATAACATACATAGCCTAACGTAACGAAACGACAACGGGAATAGCTTTATAGATTTAGATCACATTAAAAGTATTTTTTTTATAAATATCGACACTTTTTTGTTATTTAGAAGAAGGCGATTCGTGCAGTCTAAACCTTGGGCCCCGAACAACCAAAATAAAAATCACTTTAATAAACGTTGCCATACGAATAGTATATTATATAGGAAATAAACATTAACTTGGTTTTGCAGCAACAAGACTCCAAAAAACAACGAATCTTATATGGACCATTGCATACGAGTTTACAACCAAATTGAGATTACAGGCTTTGTCTGTAAATTAAAAAAAGTTGTGAAAGATCCTTTGTGTGTAAAATTACATTACAGCTTTAATGATAACAGAAGGATGAAAATATGTTAAACTACTTTTAATTTTTGAGCTGACGCGAAGTTTCGTCGTTTCTTCTCAATTAAGAGGCTATTAATTTTCGAACCGTTCTTAAATTATTCGAAAATAAAGAAGAAAGTGTAATTCTTTTAATTATTAAAAAGACTGTTTGCCTACAGACGATGTAGGTACATATAAACTCTTTTATTTAATTTAGTTTTTGTATTGACCGTTGTAAATAGAAAGCATTCAAAGTGTGTCAGTGTCAAACTAACCTGCGTCATCCCAAAATCAGATCCGTGTCCTATTTGCTCCCATCAACTCTTTGTCATGCAAAACTCATATCACGCCATATCTGCAACAACGGAGCGGACATTATGAAATCTCGGACAAAAACATTGGCTGCACTTAATTAATGCCAAAACTGACAACCGTGTCTGTCTGTCGGTCAATAAATTTCATCATCACTGTTAGACATAGGCCTCCCCTCCTAATTCTTCATTAGGAGGTATTTGCACCGTATCCCACCACGCTGGTCCAATGCGGGTTGGTGGGTTATCAGCATCAGCCTGTGATAGTCGAATGCTGGACATAGGCCTCCCCTAATACGCCCCTATCCATTAGGGGGTTATGGACCGTATCCGCCACGCTGGTCCTATAAGGGTTTGATCGGCCCAAATTGACCTAACCAACCAGAAAACAACAATAACACAAAGTTGTTCCCCGCGGGATTCGAACCCGCAACCTCGGTTTATAAAGCAAGGGCCAAAACCACAATGCCACGGGGGCGGGTAAATAAATACAATACGCATTATATACTGCGTGTTCTTAATTCAATTACGCTAGTTTTAATTAGGAACATATAGTAATTAATCATTTTGTAGGGAAAACATTATATAAATTTATGCCGAAAAACAGTAGTGTTGAAACACTACTGGGTACTGGTTTGAAGGGCACTGTAATTAAACGGCAGTTACAATCCTAATCGCAGAGATCTGCGTAAGGCGAAATAAATATGTTCATTCATTCAATGTATCAATATAAACGATAAATTATGTTAAATCAACTGGCGCGTAATAATATTATGAAAACGCTGCTTCATATATTGATATTGCGTAGCACAATATTAATACAGTCAATAAACCGTAAATACTTCACGCCTTTTATGTTTCAACAATCCGAGCATACTTTTGATATTAGTCATAAACTGAATGACTAATTTGCCTTTACAATTATTAAATATATATACTTAAGTTTCTTTGTGAAGCTTTTGCGTGCAAATTGAACGAACTGTTTTAACGTTTTGGTATTAAATTTTAATTGAGAAACCTGCGGAGGGTTATAGGCTCTCCTATTTAGCTAAGTAACTTTAATTTAAAAATAAAGGTAGAGTTTTCTACGTTGTACGTTATTTTGTTGCTTACGACAAATTAAATATAAGTGAGTATTATTTTAATTTTATTTGTTACAAACATACAATGCCCCCGGCAAAATCTAATTTTATATTAATCTTGAATCAATAATCCGCTATGGTACAGGAAATGCTAGTTTACTTCCAATGTAACTTGTATCTGAGTAATACAAGATTAAATTATGAATCATGAATAGCTTTAAACAAAGAGGGAATGCAAAGAAACAAAGACTTTTGAACATTATTAAATTATAACGGTATTTGAAAGATTGCGTACACGTAACGTTTGCGCATAACATACTCGTGTAACAATTTAAAGTACATTAAAAGATAGGTCTTATAAATAAATTATAAGTAAATTCGAAAGTACCTCTCATCTAAACCATTAAACCGATTTAGAAGTAATTTGGTTCATATTTTACATTTAATGTTAGGTACTAATATCTTAATAATCGTCTGCATTATGTAGTTACGTTTATTATCACCGTGCTTAGAAATGACACATTTTTGTTGCCTTCATTGTGTAGAGTTTATATGTTTAGAGAACAGACGAATCTACTTCAATAAACGTAAGTTAAACAACGAAAACACAATGCTCATCTTCATTGACTGAACAATGCTAATAAACAGTATCACAATTACATAATTTATACTGTATCATATGTATTTTAAAACAGAACTTGCACGTAGGCGTTTCTTTTATAAATTAAGTCTGTCTTAGACGCAAAAGTTTCTTATAACAGTGAGGAATAAGGGCACATGATAAGAAAATAAGTCTAGTACCGTCACGAAGGTCCGACACCAGAAACAGTATCGATTGAAGAAACGTAATCCGTTGTATAACCGAATGCTGATTCACTTTCACCAATTAATAAATATTATAGGTACGCCGCGATGTTTATTAACTTCTTTTATCGTAATCGAATCTCGAAAGTGAACAACGCAAACGTTATTATTTAAACTGGTTATTATTTCTTTGCTAATTTTGATTGTACACACATATGTTATAAGCTATGAAGATAACAGTTTCTTAGTTACAGCCTTTTCGTAGTTATTGCACTGCTTAAACGCTACCTAAAAACAAACCTAATATTTTAAAACGACAAATATAATAAATTTTAAAGTGGAACGTTGAAAAAGTCACAAATATCTTTTCATTGCTTTACGTTTGCAGGCAAAGAGGAAGTTAACATATTAAAGCATGTTTACATTGCTAAGTTGTAATATAATCCTTCTTTTCAGTTTTTCAGCCTAATCTGCCCCAGCTTGCTTTTTCTTTGGTAAGAGACCACAGTAAAACACCTATCTTACCACACCTTAACCTCAACGGCGGCTAGAAATTATAAGAAAAGCTCTGTATTTGGCCTTATTTAAAAAACCTGGTATAATGGAAAGATAACAGTTTATTTCGAACTCGTAACCTTTAAAATTGCAGTTTATCGTTCTTATAAAAACAAACACATCGTTAACAATTAGTTACACTCGCCACTACCAACTTATTGCGTGTATACTGCAATAATAATGTTTTTTAATGCACTACACACGTTATGGACGGTAAAGTTGGTTCGCAATATGTTGCATTATATCGTGATAGTCACTGTCGATGCGCGAACAATTTGAATATGCAATGTTGTCGACCCCTTTTTTTTATGAAACAATATTTGTAAAGTAATAATTTAGATTTAATAATGGTAAAAACAATTATTCAGCACGATGGAGTGTGGACATTTGCAAAGTGGTCGGTGTGGGCTGAATGAGAATGGTCGAAGATCGGAAGCGGTGGCGTGCATTAGGGGAGGCCTATGTCCAGCAGTGGACTGATAATGTGTACATGTAAACACTAACATCATAGTTCTTACAAACACGGTTTATTAATCAAATTGTTTATGAGTATATAAACCCGCTTTAATATCGTCTGTCTGTCGATTTTACAATATTTCATTATCGAATACCAAGTTTGCAATTAATTTATATAATGTGTAAAGATTTAAATTTGTCTAAGAAACACCTTTACGTGAACATTTTATTAAATAATATTGCTGCACTTCGTGTACCATCTAGATATGGTATAATACCATTATTAATGTATATTGTATACGCGGAAAAAAGTTTAAAATACGCTGCGAAGTAGGAACACAACATGTCCATTGTTTAATTGTTATATTGCATTTCATTTCCCGTTTTGGGGTTCAAAGCCGTGGGAGTTTGTGATACAAATACGCAGTTTAGAATCGAACCTTGGCCCGGTGAATTTATATGTTGTTATTGATTTATTAGTATGGTTGTTAATTCTTTGATAAGAATACTACATGTTTCTGTCCCATGACCTCGGACGCTTTGAAGTGTTCAAAATGTCGGGAGCTAAAATGTAAATAAACGCAATAATCAGTTAAAAGTACTTTTATTCAATAGAATAGTTGTTTTAATTGTTCTATCAGTGATATTAATTTTTCAAAACACGGGGTAAATACAAACGCAAAACTATTGTTGCAATTTTTCGAGTTGTTTTCATTGACTCAACTGGAAAACAATATAATGTGACTAATTAGTCCACTTATTAAAAAGAACTGTTAAGAAATAATATACACAACAATCGAAGTAAATTCTATTGTAGGATCATTTAAAAAATTGCGTCTTCCAAAGATCGCTTATAAAAAGTTTATAAACCTAAACTGACACTCTTTCAAGCAGGCTGCAAGGAATATGTATATATATTATACTTAAAATACATTAATACACCAAAGAAAATATAATGTATTTGCATGATATCTACGTTGGAGATTTTTATTTACAAATCTCAAATGCGGAACTCTATAGCAATTATCTGTGAATTGATAATGATTCGATCGTGGGCAGTCTTTGTATGCTAATAGCGGCTAATTGAGTATTATACGCACGACGTACTTTGGTCTAACCGACGACAGTTGCGATCCTTTCAATACGGAACATAAATGGAGAACACTATGAATGTTTAATCATGAAAAACAACACTTTTTAAGTATAATAATCAAATAAAAAGCAGTGAAATTGAATATTGTATTCATTTACAGTTGAAAAAGTTTTACTAAAGTCTTCTAGACAATCTATACAACTAAATTAGCATAAAAGAACATAAATGCTAGAAGTAAGCGCGAAAATGTTTTATATTAAAAGTAAATAAATATTACATTCTACTTGTAAAAATTTAAAACTACTTTTTTTTCTTTACTATACTTTAGAGAAATCTAAATACATGCACGAGTTGAACTTCGTGATAATATAACGTGCGTTTAAGAAATTAGTGTAACGCTGTTAACGAGTGAGCGAAAAAAAAACGATGATCCAATTCTAGGTGCATAAATACATCCGATTGAGACGTTTTGCTTAGTTATAAATTCTCGTGTATAGATGTTAAAAGAAACATAATACACACAATAATCAGAAGCATTTCTTTACCATGTCTTCTTCTTCTTCTTTCACTAACATGCATCCATCCATTTCTTTGTTCCAATCAAGGTTAGTCATGTTTTAAGTTATATGCTTAATTTATATTGATTTAATTGCTAACCTGTTTTTGATGGGTCTTATGATATTTAATGCCAGCCTTAACAGAAATAAAAGGAATTACATCTAAAAATTATACAACTCAAACAAAGTTTCTTTTCGAACATCTCTTGTACATATGGTGTGTAAGAAGACAAAGATTTCTCTTGTGCTTTACATAAAAGAGTTAATATCGTAACAAAAAAAAAAACAAAGAATATTTTTCGGCGCATTTACAACCCACAATTGTTGACTAGTCAGGTGACTTGAGAGATTATAATAATATATCCTGGTGGCTAAATTTTCATTAAACATACTTTTACTCCCTAGTACAAAAGAGGCACTCTTCCACATTATTAATTATGCTGGTCACATCGCTTAATCAATTCCGAACGTGAATTGTTACTTGAAACAATTATCACGAGCCAGGCGTTGTTAAGGTTACTTCAAATTTAGTATAATATAATTTTCTCATTACTTTTATAAAACGCATTTGATAATAACTTATATGGAACAAAAGTTTGATGAGTGGATTATGTTCCGACACAAAAAGAAGATAAGAAGTTTTAATAATCTAAAAATGTTGAGTGAAAAGGATAAGTAATCGTATAAAAAGGAATATCCGTTTCAATAATATACTCTTATATATGTTTCAATTTATAATATATAAACGTAATGTATGTGCAAAAAATAGAAATAATTTTCGCAGACATTGTGATGCACATAACATAAATATTAGAAACAAACATAATTTAATTCATCCAGCTACTAGACTGCGAAGAATAAGTAAATCTTTTATGGCACAATGTATACGCTTTTACAACAAAATCCCAGTAATGGTTCAGAATTTAACTGTTAATAAATTTAAAAAAGTGGTAAAGGAACGTTTATGTGTTAAAGGTTATTATAACATAAATTAATTTATAAATGATAACACAGCCTGGTAATGGAATGCTCGCTCCAGGCTATTTCATATCATCCATAAGAAAATTTATATGTATTATTGATTATTATAAAAGATAACAAATAAGGCCCGCTGAGTTTCTTTCGCCGGTTCTTCTCAGGTCGGAGGCGTCCTATTCCGAACCGGTGGTAGCTTCCTTGACAATCAATAAGCGAGTGTTACATTTCTATAATGAATAAAATATTTTAATTTACTTCATACTTTAAGTAACGTAACACGAACATAATAATGAACACTAAAAAGATTTTATATACCACTTCTAAACAACGTTTTACGTAAAGATTTAGCAAAAAAGCTGTCAAATCATTGCACACTTTAGGAATCTTTTATCAACATACATTATTTGCTTTGGTACGAAATCTTTCAAAACCTTCCATCTCGTACATGAGAGAAAAACAAGGACTAGTTATTGGACAGGACAATGTTCCTAAGATCCCTTGACTGGACAGGGAATAAATGGAGGTGTTCTCGGCTGGGCCATTTCTATTTTTATCTCGGGGCGGTATGCGCGGTGTCAACGAACGCGTTTGCAAGGGACGCCTGGACCTTTACATTACGAAGGCTTCTAGGGTCCTGTTTATTTACTTCAACAAAGAAACTGCACTTAGTAAAGGGTTTTAGTACGTGTAATAAAGGAAGAAATAGATCAAAAATAATATGAAAAATCGAAAGAGCAATGGTTATAGCGGTAAATAATGATGATTATTTAATAATTGTTCAGTTTAAAATGCTTCATATATTGCAACTTCTATAAGGGAAACTGAAATGGATTTTAGGAAGGATGTCGGATAGTTTTTATATTTAATTCGATTTACGATTCGAAGCGGTTCGTAACACATATAATCACAGTAATACACGAAAAAGTTGTTTAACAAGATATTTTTCGTATTAAGTAATACGTTACGTAAATGTTTAAACAGAAAGGAGTAAAATAATTCAAAATATATAGTTGCAGTGGGCCTTAACAACACGTTGAATCTTCTAGTTAGTCGTGTCTAGCAAGACGTAGATGTCCTAAGGCTGCCTTTGTATAAATTTACATCTAAAATGTACGTACCCCGAAGCGGTAGACGCAGAAAATACTGGGCTCATTTAAGATTTTCAATCAACAAACCTTCATTTGAAATTGTCACAATAGATCAGTATTTTTTATTAGCGTAAAACTAACTGAATGTTACTTTCTGAGAAAGTAAAAAAACTCTCATTAGCTCTCTGCTGTTATTATTAGGGTAAAAATAATATATATTTCTTATTAATCAGTATCAATTGAACAAACTTTGGTTTTAAACGGTTATAAACAAAAACTAATCGCAATAAAATATTATAGCAGGATGCATAAAATAGAACCTTCGCTGAATGGCATTCTTAACAACTCAAGGGTATTAGTGTCGTTTTCAGTTATTTACCTTCATTAAGTGTACGTATAGCTTCCGTAACCAACTTAGATGAATCGCAATCGCTAGATTCCCACATTCGGTTCTCGAGGCCAAAACGACCAATTTCCTCCAAGTCTATGTTTAGAGAGTCGTTACGCCGTAAGCGGCGTCCGAATCTTACTATCCCACTAAAATAAGTACATGATGTGATGACAATGAAATAATCATAGAATGTTGTTAAAATAATCATAAAAGGTAGTAATTATTGTGAAACTGATGGCAGTGAGTATGGCGGAAACAAATAATATTTAGAAACTGCGTTGAACAAGAAACAGTGAGCCTACATGTTGATTATGATGATTGCTAAGTTGACTCCATTTCATTGGTATGCGATACGTTGTTTATAAACTGTTTATAATGTACATTTTTCATTTAGCTCAGGATAATAATAGAAGGTTGTTATTTATCCTGTAATTTGATGTAAAGTTGTTTACTGTGATAAGATCCGTAATGTAATTTTGCGTAATCGAAGTAATTTAAATGACACAAGCAAAACAATCCCGTAATGGGTATAAGATGGTAACCATAAGAAATACACTGTGGACCCACAATTCCATTTGTCAGTTTATGTATGTACTACACTTTTCTTCAAACGGCGTAGATATGCTTAGGTTGTAAGTGCAAAGATACATATTATAAATCTTACATTGTATTTACAAAAGAGAAATATGGACTAAGAGGTATATACATGAATGTAAATACAGATACAAAGTTATTAATACTGAAAATATTTTCAATACAATTACTTTACGAATACGTATAATAGTTTTATCAATATGCATATTAAGAGATGTTTCAAATGTATTAGAAATAACATTAGTAATTACGCAATTGATATCCCAAACACTATTATTGTTAATAAATATACTTTAAAGTACATGTATCAGAAACTGTGGTCGTATATTCATATAATTATTTGTCCATTAAAACCTGAACAAAGTTATACAAGTTTCAAAATTTCACTTTCGGCATTGAGTGTAAATACGTAAAAGTATGTTATTTACGATCTCCGCAAACGACATTTTCTTTTCAACAGATAAAAAACCAGTCTCGCAATGGCGGATGGGTACGGTAAACAAGGAGTGTTGAATCCTGTTTTGAAACACAATGTCGTTTCTATTTACAGTTGTTGTAGGAAACGAGTATTATTTTGCGAAAATTCTTTGAATATTTTATGAAATTTTAGTATCAAAGGGTCTACCTAAGTTTTTTTTTTTAAATTAAATAACTTCGTAAATGTATTCTTACGATGAGCGTCTTAGCTCATTATTAAAATGTGTTATGCAGCTTGACTTATCTTTAAGTGTAAATTACACAAATTATCCTTAAATATTACGATTTTTTTCTTGAGTCCGCATCCGCAATTTTTATGCTTCTGAATTTTTTAATTTTGCATCTGTGCGATTTTTAAAATCAATCCTTTGTCCTTTTTACTTTGACGCCACTTATCGTTATCGTTCTCTATAATGAAAGTTTTCAATAACGGATAACAAACTTACACATGCAAAAGCTTATAATAACTATATTCGCTACTTGGACAATGTTTAAACTGAATTTTACTTTAAATTTCAATTCAAACCTAGCAAAATGAGAGAAGCTATTTACGTAAAGAAACACTCAAATTCCATTGCCGCCAAAGCGGTGACCTTACTTACTGGTTATACATCGTTAGAAAAAAGGTTTCGACACGGCCGCGATTTACAAATAAATGTGTATTCGCTTCTGCCAGTTAGTGGTACATTAGGGTATCTTTTCAAAACTTTAAAAATTATAAAGAAGTAAATTATTAAACAGGAAAACCATTTTATTAAAAAACCCTCGCCAACATCACAGTCCGTTGAGTGACTCGCTGCGCTCGCTTACGAAACGCAGTCATATGTTTGGAATGCCGCTTTAACCGCAAGCGAGAGGAATCCTGCGTCCGCCATTGACGAACAGGTGTTCACTGACCTTTGCGGGTTTTTGGCGCGCTTTTATTTTAAATTTTTTAAACGTCAATGATTATAATTACTCAATGAGAATGGTTGTAGTCGTTGCGATTGTGACGAAACAACTGAATTTTAAATGGGCGTGTGCTTTAGAAACAGGATGTCGTGGGTTCGAATCCTGCGGGGACTGAATAAATTTTACTTGTTGTCTCGTAGTTGGTCAATTTGGGCTGATCACCCAATTGTCTGAAAAGTAAGATGATCCATGCGTCGCATGGGCATGTAAATGGTCGGTCCACCCACCAACCCGCATTGGACTAGCGTGGTAGGATACGGTCCTAAAACCCCTTAATGAAGGAGGCGTATATTAGGCCTATGTCCAGCAGTGGACTGAGACTGGCTGATGATGTATGTAACGAACCTGTTAAAGGTTTTTTTTTATATATATTAGAAATCGAAAAGCGGATACGTGGTTTAAGTTATAAAACATATAGTTCTGATTAGGTTTAGTTTAGAACGGCCGTTAACCAGTAAATTATACCGAAAAACTTGTAAAAATATCCGGTGCAAAATAGACTGTACACTTTATTGGGGTAATTACTACGTTTATCATTGATCGTGTCAAATCTCTAAAATGTTAAACATTTTTAATTGCTACAATTATTGTCTGCGGATAAGTTTAATCACTTCGTGGTATTAAATACAAACAGTTGCTTAACTATTTTTTGGGTACAAATGTTTTTACAATTATTTAAAAGGTTATGTTCTCACGAACAATTATTATAAGAAACCCTTTCCTATATACCAGGCAAATAGTAATAATTTATGTAAAGAAAAAGTAATAAACTAGTAAAGCTGCCGAAAGTAATGCGTTCTTATTGGATTTCGTTATGAAATATAATTAATATTAATTGCAGGTCTTTTATGGCGTAAGTATATACTAAATTTGTATTTTTTTTTTATACTAATGCACAACGAAATTTTGTTTATAAAATATTTTTTATAAGCAAAAGGAGACAGAAGCAACATATACGAATATAAAATACTTTAAATAAATACTAAATATAGTTACTTTCGTCTTTATTATATTAATAATAGGATAAGTATGATGTATGTCAAAATTCTAAGAAACGTGCGAGTGCAAGCGTGCGTGACATGAGCTGTCAATCAAATTTATTACGAACTGCCAACGCGAATAATAAAAAAATGCGTTAAGTATTTATATTCCTTAAAACTTATTAATTACAAAACTGACAGAATATTTTTAATTACTGTGTATTCTAAAGTTTTAATGTTTTATAGTACGGGACATTTGAGTGACTGTTTAAATTTAAAAATAAATCTTTGTTTTATAATATGTGTAGCTGATTCATCGTGTACAAATAAATAACTCAACGCAACCGCCAATCCAGCTGACCAAATATTGGACGTAATATTTAATGAAATATGAATCAATACGGCAGCACATTCATAAATATTTGCCAATACATGAACTAAAAATATTATGAATAACATTTTTGTCAGGAGACATTTAAGACTATACATATCATCATCATCATTGGCCTGTGTTAGTTCACTGCTGGATATAGGCCTCCCCGAATGCACGCCTTCTCCATTTAGGGGGTTTTTGAACCGTATCCCACCACGTGGGTCTAATGCGGGTTAGTGGGTGGACCGACTTTTTATATGCCCTTTCGGCGCATGGATCATGCTTCTTTTCATTATTGGCTTGTTGTTCATACGGAACACATACACAAATCAAACATTTGCCAAAACTGAATAAAAGCAAATTTTATATAAAAAAATTAAACCAATTACCCGTGTAATATTTAAATCAAGCGGAATTTTTTTTATGGCTTACGCAGGCAGACGAGCAGTCAGGCCACCTGATGGAAATTGGTCACCGACACCCATAGACATTAGTATCGCCAACGCGCTGCCTTCCGTGAGACATAGGGTGTTAAGTCTCGTTTACCCAGTAAATACGCTGGCTACGGTGCCCTTCAAACCGGAACACAGCAGTATTTTCACACTACTGCTTCGCGGTAGAAATAGGCACCGCGGTGGTACCCACTCAGACCGGTAAAAGAATATTTTTATTGCATAAAAAATATTCTTAAAACAAGAGTTTTATTCAATTATATTAAGCTAGCAGTGGTGTAACAATAACGCTTTCTTACCTTAAAATAATGGTATTAATTTGCATTAGTACTTACATTTGTTGAAATATTACTTAGCTGAAATAGCCAGCTAGCCATAGCAGTGTTTGTGAACTATTATTTATATAAAATAAAACCATTAAAAATGGTTAACGAACGGATTTCTGAATCAATAAAATCAATATACGTTCTTTTATCATCTTTAGTTATTTTTTATTATATTTCCAGCATTACCGGAATATTTTACTACATACTTTATAGTTTATCTATTAGCGAAGCAAATAAATATATAATTTGACTGTGACCTAACTTATTTAACCCTAAACTTTAACTGTTCATCTTATTATGCAATGAGCCACATAATCGATTTTGGGGTAACCAATGAACCGAAGCAATGAGTCACGTTCGAGGAAGTAGAAAAATATGCTATAATACATTGTGGTCCTTTATGGTTATTTAATTTTAAAAATGATACCTCATATTATGAGTCATTTAAACCAAAAAATGTTTTCTTTATAACATAAATTATGTGATTACCTGTTTAAGCTATATTAGGTTTAGGGATAATAACCCAAGTTACAATATAAAAATGATAAACAAATTATGCTTACCCATAGTTCCAGATGCTTGATATTGTCGTGCCAAACTGAAAATAAATAAGTCATTTAAGATATTCAATATTTTACGTACGTCATATAAAATGATTTTGAATATTTGGTTTCTTATTATAGAATAATTATAAAACGTATTTTTTTAAGTAATACGTATATTTCTATATTGTTTGTTTACGTTTACTAAGGTAAGATAATACTTTAATTCTAAATAAATATTTGGTTTCTAATAATGCATTATACATAACAGAATTGATAAAATATTAGCTCGCTAGCGGTAAAAACTGTACTTATAATATTAATCCATCCAACAACCAATATCACAGTAAAAACTCTACATTTGATCGCAACATCTAAAAGAAACTCGTACACATATTCGTTAAAAACAATGCAATAAAACAATGATGTGGTCGCATACCCATTTACCACATTATTATGTTTTAAAACGAGTTACGCTTTCACCTAAAACGGAACAATGGATACAGAGGCGTACGTAAGTATATTGACGGATAACGCATGTCCGGCAGCCAGTGAAACCTAGCGCTGTTTGCTTATTTGCCTTTCGTGAAAGCGAATTCGATTTCGCCTAGGCAGTACTCTTGGGTCTAGAACTAGCCGTCTACATGCACTATGATTTAGAACTGCGGTTGAATACTTAAGAGGATATGTCGGCAGTGAAATACTAGGTTTAGGTCTTGTAGTGTAGGTTTTTGAAATGAGGATAGGTTAAAAAGTTGTAGGAACTGACTTAAATTCTTGTTTGACTAGGTTATTTTTAAAAAAAAGGTATTCACCATTAACAGCCTCCGTAGCCTAGTGTATGGGCGTGAGTTTTAGAAACCGAAAGTCATGGGATCAAACCCCGCGGGGACTCAACAATTTTTCATTGTTGTTTCCTAGTTGTTGGTTGTCTGAAAGCTAAAGATGATCCATGCGTCGGATTGGCATGAAAAGTCGGTCCACTCACCACCCGCATTGGACCAGCGTGGTGGATACGATCTGAAACCCCGAACGGTTAGCGGTGTATTAGGGAGGCCTATGTCCAGCAGTGGACTATCACAGGCTGATGATGAGTGATGAGTATTCACTATTAGTTTGTACCAGATAAGTAACTCACCTGAGTTACTTATCTGGAGGACATTCACCTGAATGTCCTCTATGTTGATTTTTGGCCATTTTTATCTTAAATGTTAAAATATACGTTAGAGTACATTAATGTTAATAAAAATTTAAAGAAAGTTTGTCTAAAACTAAATACATTGAGGGTCATGGTTTTATGCGACAGTGGCCATACTAATTAGCATTTTAAATTAAGTGTTAATGAAAACGAAATAGAAAATTTCTCTCTAGGGGTCCCTAGCGATAAATTTTAGATTATGTTGTTAGGACGACAGAAGTCTACAACATTATATCAAAGCATTAACTTTCTAAACCCTTATAGACTCGTAAATTATAAAAGCTCTATTTAATGCATGACATTTATATGTTACTCGCGAAATTATAACTAAATTGAACTTCAGTCAATCACATTAAGTACGACGTCCATATAATCGTTTCATTAATGTTTTTGTACTGTAGAACTGCCAGCGAAATAAATAGTTTTAGGCCATGACAAGTAAAATCTACAATAAAACAGCAATGAATACACTCTAATTCTGACGCAAAGCGTTTGAAATCAATCATAAATTAATTTAACAGCGTTTTCCTTATTGCAACGGTTTCGGACAACTGCTTTTTTATGTTTACGTTTGTTACGTATACCGTTTAGATGTCAGATTCAATTACGTATAATTATCAGGTTTACTGCAAAAAATGCGTCGGATGGGCATGTTAAAAGTCGGACCACCCACCAACCCGCATTGGAACAGCGTGATGGGATACGGTCCAAAACCCCCTAATGGATAGGGGTGTATTAGGAGAGGCCTGTTTCCAGTAGTGGACTATCACAGGCTGATGATGATTGCAAAAAATATGAAAACATCTTTCTTTAAAAAGCTAAAATGTTGTGCAGCGAACTACGTTTTTGTGTCAAATGTGCGTGTGTAAAATATTTTTATACTACTAGTATCCTATTTAGGTAACGTTCAAGGTGAAGTGGTTTTTTATTTATCGAAAACAGTGAACGTTACGTTATTCTATTTGGCAACAGTTTTTATTTAGTTTAGTATGCGATTTACTTGTCAACTAATACTACAGTATGTTAGCCAAATGGAGCCCATGGTCGAATTTTTTAACATGTCACTGGTTTATTATCGAGCACATCAAGTGATTGACTGATTGAAGTGCGCAAAAAATAACTTTAAATATCAAATGAGGTTAGAACAAGCGGTTTGAATAGGTTTTGTGCGTGTGAGATACATAAGATACATTGATATATCGTATATGGAGCAAAAAGTTGACATATGTGTACGAGTGTTTTGCTTTATTGTAATTAACTGACGATGGAATATATGTACTTGTTATGCTTATGTATAAATAGACAGACAAACATTCAAATCTTTCAATGTTACACAACATCTTTTAAACACTGAAACATTAAGGACAATACAGTAACGCTGTTATTATTGATAATTTTAAATATTTTTTTATTACAAATACTCGCTCTTATTTTAAACCCAGCGCATAAGTTACAATAACATAAAATGACATTTTTACTAACATATGATTTGATGTTAATGTAAATTTACTTTTGAAACATGACAAAATTATCCTTATATTTATTTTACCACATACGAATAATATATTGGACGCGTACAAAGATTCATTTTCTTGGTATGTATATTTCGATACAAGGTATAAAAAGAAAATATAAGTTCCAAAAGCAAACTAAATCCAGGAAAGCGTCACTGTTATCTGAGAGATTAAAGAAAATTTTTGACAAATTGTCTATGATTTGTATTTGTATTTGCATGTCAGGAAAATAAACAGTGAGGCCATTTTGTAGCGACATCGCGTAACAGTGACGCGCAACAAATATCACGTTAACGCTCTGTTATTAAACATAATGTTTAAACAATAACCTGGATTCAGGTCAAGAGCGTAAATAGCGTACGATTGGGCAACACTGTCTGTTAAAAACGGACGTTTTTTTATGTTACGTTAGTGCGTTGACAATTGAAAATAAACGCGAAAAATTTTTGCGTGTTATTGTTTACTCTACAACTGTATAATTCCAATAAAAAGGAAGTAAATACTTCTATCGCTTGTAACTTCAGACTTATGTGATTCCAGGACAGGCTAATAGATTTTATTGCAATATTTTCAAGTTATCTAGCAAAATAAAGAAAAATATCTGTTAAAAAGTAACAAATTAGGGATACAGCACAAGTTACTTATTTACGCAGATGTGTGGATAGCACGTAAGGATGTAAATAAAGAAACATGAGTATCAAAAACAACAATATAAATTTTAAAATATATCCTTGACACATCGTTACATACGCAGGTTGCGTATGTAACATACAGTGAACTTCTAATCCTGCTACTTTAAACCCAAAAGCGTGAATATGTTTCTTACTCTATAACCACGTATCTATTACACAGATTTAAGAAGCTTTAAAATATGTTTTATTAGGATACTACCCATAAGTCCTTAAGTATGATAGACACGGCAGAACACAACAAGTTTCAATAATAAAAAAATTAATTTCTATCAATTTCGTGAAATACTATTAGGTGAAAGTTAGCACTCTAAATGAGGAAGTTATTTATTCAGCTTTCGTGATATGTATGTTATATAACTGGTCTATTTAGCAGACCACAAACACCCCTATCAAACGGAAAGTCGCCCTATCGCAAGCAAATACTGAATGATAGCGTTGCACGAGCAATTTAACAAATTCTCCACGGTCGTGGAAACGTTACATTACAGTAAACTAGCTGTTATTCAATTACGTTTGTGTTGTGTTGTGTTTACGTTTATATCAGATACTTCCTTTGGTTTATTTCCGATACATAACGCGTTACGAGAGCGTCATGGAAGAACGGACGCGCTAATTTATGCGGAACGCATTAGTGAAATTTAGTTTTACTAATGCATTTCTTAAAAAGCGATTTGTTTGAATGTTAGGTCTCCTCTTTACCTTTTCCTTAAATAATCGACATAGTACATGTTACTTAAATAGTTCAGAGACTACGGAGACCGATTTGTATAAGAGATTTTTCTTGCAATAACTTAGGATCCATTCCTCAACGATAAAAATTGAGCCTACGCTAGAAAACAACATGCACGCTCCGGCCCATGCTAATGTAGTCCGGAGGCAGATGCTGAAGCAATAATATAATTTGAATATTTGGTTATTATGGTTATGTACAAAAAAACAAAAGACAAACTTTTTTAAAAAGCAAAAACCAACAGTTATATGTCGGTTATTAATTATCTCTATAAACTTTAAAGCATCATTTCAAAAAAAATTTGCCTTAAATCTAGTCAGCTAAAAGTAAACGCGTACATACTTTACTGCTAGCACAATTAACACCAAGGCCTACATTGCTGTTCCAGCTTCAGAATCAGCTATAATATAAAAATAATTATTAACATAGTAAAAAGACGGTTGACATTATGCGACACAATTGCCTTGACCATTGAATGCCCGTGGGAATAGCTACATCTGATTAGGATGTTCTCCATTCCCACAAGAATTAGATACGACATCTTTAAAGCAACGAAAGTGAAAAATAACACGAAAATGTCACTTACTATAACAGTTGAAGATTATACACTTCATACTGACGTTAAATCTGTCCATAATAGAATCCTGAATAAGTAACATATAATTTATCGTAAAACATGTTGACTGTCATTTTATTTGGACGTGTCAAAACACAGTTTATTTATAAACATTCACATTTTATCTCGGTTAAGTACTGAATCATCATATCAATTAAACTCCATCGTGCATCGACGGCCAGTTTTTTTACTTTAAATATGACGAAGCCAAATAAGAAATGGATCTTTTTATATAACTAAAGCTGAAGCAAAAAGTACGCCAAAAAGCATTTTTATTGATTAGGCATATTGATTGATACTTGACATCGGCCTCATTAGCATTTGTCGTCCTTTGTCGTCATTTGTTACGTTTCTACACAAATTTTGTGCGAACAATATCTGACGTAACTTATGTCATCATCATCAGCCTGTGTTAGTTCACTGCTGGACATATGTCTCCCCGAATGCGTGCCTTCTCCATTATCGTTTTTAGACCGTATCCCACCACACTGGTTCTATGCGGGTTGGTGGGTGGACCGACTTTTTACATGCCCATCCAACGAATGGATCATTTTACTTTTCAGACAATTGGGTGAACGACCCAAATTGTCCTAACCAACCAGATAACAACGATAACACAAAGTTGTTTCCCCTCGGGGTTCGAACCCACGACTGGTTTATAAAACAAGGGCCAATACCGCTAGACGACGGAGGTGGGTAATTTATGTTACCAACACTAATTACCCATAAAGTGTGTCCTGGAATTTACGTTATTACTTGTTATATCAACGTATAAAAGGTTTTTTTTAGTGCAGTATAATAAAATCTTCCCCTCCCATCTTCCCGAACCCAGCTTACAGAATTCTACACGCATGCAGAATCTTTAAAACATTCAGAAGAGTTACATCGTAGATTAGTTCTTTATGTTTGAATTTGAAAATTCTGGATGTTTTCAACAATGAAAACTAATAACCAAGCGTATATTAGTGTCGCTCCTGATCCTAGTAATGAGTCTATGCGTTACATAATTATTATTATTTTTAAATACCTGCTATATTTGAACAACTGGCAGACACTAAAATGCTTATAAATTTAAAAATAAACTCGTTATATTCAACGCCACAATAACTAACAGCAACAAAGGCCGGTCGATGTTACCGCCATCCGGCATTCGGGCAGAACAGAACGGATAGGTTAATCCGACGAGACAAAAACGGAACACTGTTACACCGACCTCGTGGGAGAGTTGCATAAACGTTGCGAGACCGAACTAATCAGGCGGAGCGAGGATTCGCCGCGACTCGGACGGTGTGAGCGGTAGACGGATTTTGTCGTGCACCGAATTTGATTGTTGTCGAATGCAATTTTTTCCTTTTAGTTAACCGACAAATGTTTTGCTTTGGTAACGTTTATTTATTTTGATTCTTAATTAATATATAACCAATTAGGATGTACAATGTGTATGAAAAAGGCGTAAAAACAAACTTTATGGCCTTAAAAAACTACAGCATTCCAAAAGGTGGACCGCCGTCATATATAACCCACCCTGGCGGTATCTTCTTAGGTATACAATTTTTATTTATATTCATATTCATCATCAGCCTGTGATAGTCCACAGCTGGACATAGGCCTCCCCTAATACACCCCTATCCATTAGAGGGTATTCATATTAATGCGTGTTAATTATTCATATTACTATTTTTCCTACTAAACAAACTAAACACGGTTGTGAAAGGATAAAATAAAAAAGAGTATTTATTAATACATATTACTATATTTCCAACTAAACACATGAATATCTACGGTTGTGCAACGATAAAAACAAAAGAACATTAGTAATATATCAGATAAACAATTATTGCAATGTTAGTAAACATAACAGTTGGCGATTGGTGCATTATTGCATAATGAATGACATTTGCCAATAAACTAATAAGAAACGGTTTTATTTGAAGATTATAAGTATGTAGTATATAATAAAATCATCATCATAATCAGCCCCTATCAGTCCACTGCTGAACATTGGCCTTTTCCAATGAACGCCAAGACGGCCGATCTCCTGCTACTAGCTGCCAACTTGAGCCGGCTACTGCACAGAGATCGCCATCCCACCTAGTCGAGGGTCAACCATTCATTTTCCCAAACGTGGCCTCCACTATAGAACCTTATAGGCCCATCGGCCATCCGTTCTTCGGACTACATGACCGGCCCACTGCCACTTCAACGAGCTAATCATTTGCGCTATGTCGATAACTCTCGTGCTTTGCCGGATGAATTCATTTCGAATTTTATCTGACAAAGAGTCTCCAACTTGCATTCGCCCACCAACCCGACTTGGACCAGCGTGGTGGGATACGGTCCAAAACCCCTAATGGATAGGGGTGTATTAAGGGAGGCCTCGTCCAGCAGTGGACTATCACAGGCTGATAATGTAAAGAGACTCCGAACATAGCGCCTTCCATAGCAAGCGTTTTTAATATAAATTTCAGTAATAAAATAAATAACAACCAAGTAAATGAACATCCATTTTCAAAGGTGTATTATAGTCTAACATGCATCGCGGATTTCACTCTTAATTACATGCACCAATTGTTTTTTAGTGCAAAAATAATCATGTATCGTAATTATGTTCACTTTTCTTTGTCTACACCTCCTTACTATATAAATATAGAGAGAATGTGTCTGTTATGCTAATAAGATATAGAAAATATGAAACTTAATGAAATTTTTAATAATTTGTAAGTTAAAAAGTGATTTCACTTATAAGATGAAACAACATTGTTAAAATTTATAATTTTAACAGTAGGCTCTGTATTTTTCTTCTGATTCTTAGTGTATTTTCTGTAATTTTGAAGAAGTAGGGGAAGGTGGGCGAATTTCGGACGCTTAAGCAGAATCACAAACAAAACTCAAACTATTAATAATAATCCGTCTGTCTTTATTAATTTTTAAACTCAAGTTATTTACCTATTACATATTCAAAAGTCTAAAAATACAACCTATTTTATGTTAAACCATAAGTATTAATTATAAAATTCCCCAACGAAATCAACGATAGGTTTCATTGAAATGAACGACTAACCTGTTTTCTGTTAAAGGTCAATAACAATGTATTTTATAATTATAATAAATTCTCCTAACCAACCGGAAAACAACGATAACACAAAGTTGTTTCTCCGCGGGATTCGAACCCACGACCTTCGGTGTATAAAAAATGTCTAATACCGCTAGACCACAGAGGCGGGTACATTTTAGTACGCAGAACTAATTAGACTGTCACGTGCAATTATACGTCGTTTGTAAAACACTTTTAACTAAAAGCAGACTGAGAAGTCTTATTAGTCCTTTTTCTCTAAGAGTCAGCTGTTAAGCAACCAATCGTGACCTTCTTGTAGGTAGCTACTAGTGCTCTAGAGACTTTAGGATTTTATTTATGCGGAATAAAACGGTTTAGTGTCTATAACAATCGTGCATTCTGATTTACCAACAAATGGTATTAACGATGCCTATAACCACATTACCAAATTAGTTATTTTAATTGATAACATTTTTAAGCAAAACAGCATCTGCTCATCACTTTAGTCTGCCTTACTAATAGGTTCATCTAACATGCTATCTTTCCCTCAAACTAGTTATCTGCATTCATTGTCGCATCATAAAATGAAAAACGGGTTTAGTGTTACAATTTTCCAATCGGTTTAAGCAATTTCTACATTTTACCCAATTACAGTATACCCTTGGTATAAAGTCAATCTCGCTTTCGCTTATAATCCACTTTCAGAGAATTAAAATCGGAATTTTAATCAGACAAACTAAAATTAGGAACGTTAAACGGACTAACATCAAACAACTAATTAATACATAATGATCCATTCACTTCGTAATTAGGACTGCGGCGGAGCGATTGTTAACTAAGTTCCGTTTCCCCCTACTTTTAGCTAGTGATCGTTCACGAAATATGAAAAGGTTATATTAGCACCGTTATGTTACGGTTATGTCTACTACGGGGCCGCATTGCGCTCTCGGTCTGCTCGAAACTAGTGTTGCCCGCGGCGTTGCTCGGCTTTTCTGCTGTTACCTACTAAGTACCCGGTATAATCTGTTGGTAGCACGAAGTTTATAATAATATCATAATAGTTTATTTTTGTAAAAAAGTTACTTTCGTAATTAAATCATTGTTTTACGCAACATTCAATAAGTTAATGTTCGGTTTTTAGAGTTTCTTGCGGCCGACAAATAGTAATTAAATTTGTTATGCTCTGTGAAAAATTCTAGCGGCCATCTTTGCCAAATAGAACTGTTATTTTGAGGATTACCCAGAACTATATTTACTGTTTCGTTACAACATTTAGTAACTTTCATAAACAGCTTAAAGTAGAAGCACAAAAATTGTTTCTATGTCGAGTTAATCATACTTTACACTGAGTTAAAGTTTTGCTAGATTATAAGATTACGGTTACCTTCTCTGCGACAATATACAATGTTTTATTTTTGCAAAAAGAAAGACGAAACAATGATAAAAATAGAAATAACAAATGACTTTATCGTTGTAATGTAGTTACTTTTAAGTATCCTTTAAAATTAGGTGAAAACATATTTACTTTACACATTTTGTTGATTTTAATCTCTTTTGTACGCCCGTAAAGTAATAATATATGTATAATTGACGTACAATTAAAAATGTTTTATTCTGTTTAAAGACTTCTATAAGTTTGTTTTTATGATTTTTCCAAATAGGAATCTTACATAATCTTAAACAATTGGATATTTACGAGAGATCTAATTTGTAATACCTTATAGCGCAGGCTAACATGACATGATGTTTACTAATGATTTTATTTTTGATACTAGCTGTTGCTCGTCACTTTATCCACGTGGTAATTTGTAAATTTCTTTTAATTAAAAAAATTGGCTCCTAGTTATATTAGCTATCTTTTAGACAAATCCCCATCAAAATCGGACCGGCCATTCCAGAGATTACCCGGAATAAACAGACGGACAGACGTACAAATATTAAACAAATCGTTGTTTTGTTACATGTATCGGTTATATATCATAATTTTTGGTAATTAAACGTTACTAAGAGACAGTCCAAATTTATTTATTTATAAATATATTTATCATAACAATCCGTAAAACACTAGTATCATACAGTAACTTTTAATCGCGTGTACAAGCAGCTGACATGTAACCGTTATGCACGACACCAATTAGCATTTATCAAGCGATCATGTCGAGTGATTACCAAGACCGCAATGGCCATCGAGACCACCTCACCTCATCCGTGATCTCCCGCCGTATGGACGCATGTAACCCGTGTAACGGTATACCGGTCTCCGATAGACGCCGCTTGCGTAACAGACGCAATAGCTGTAATTTGATTTTGGAATCTGTTACTATTTTGTTATTTAACGGCGCTTACATTCGGCCGTGAGAATTTTTAAACAGATTTAAAATAGGCCACATAAATGAGGAATGTCATTCTAGTTAGATATCTAACAAATTCTTAATTTGAAATAATATTTGTGGCTATTTGACACTTTAAAATGTTTTTTTTAGTTGACATACACATGTCTCTTATTTCATTATGTTTTATTTACTAAAGGAGGATGAAATTGATAAAATGGATAAAAATATTGTATCCATAACATCGGAGTGGCGTCTTATGTATAACTCAATTGTTTATTAAATGGCAAAGAGATGATGAATAAGCGACAAGAGAAATCATAACGACGTCATGACGAAATTGATTCAGACAACGTAACGCGCATTGTTTAAATCCATTCTGTTATACCTTTAGCCTAGTATAGTTGGTAATATTTCTAGCATTACATATGTAAGTGATTTCAAAAGGGATATATTTTTTATCTATTTTAATTTTATTCCCTGAAATATTACTGGCCACAATACTAAAAAGGCATGAAAAAGAAAATAAAAAAAAAGGAAATTAATTACAAGTTACAACAGTTCTAATTAGTAAGTCGGACAGTCACGGTTGAGATTATTTAATGACGGACCGTCTAGGCCTCTATTTGATGCTAATTTGTTATTTAGCCGTGTGTTGCTTAGTGGCTGCCTAAGTAGGTCAATAAGATTGTTCCATCTACAAACTTTACAAATTTTGATTTGCTTTTACATTTTGATTATCACCTTTCGAAATTGTAATGTTTGGAAACATACAGGATTTAAACTTATGACACTATACTTTAAAGCATATAGCGGTGAATTCAAAATGTATAAGTATAAAATCGTAATATAAATTTTAATTCGAACGCACGGAAAAGTACTAAGTATATAGGTGTCTATTGAAAAACTTATTTTAGATAAATAATACAAAAACAATTCGGCATATTGACAAAAAACAACTAACCAGTTAACGAATCATTCATTATCTTTATCAGCCTTTGTTAGTCCACTGCTGGACAAAAGCCTCCCCTGCTGGCTCCATTAGTTCCTCCGTTAAAGGAGGCAATGAGATTTTTGAGGTTATTCTAAACACCCTGATAATTTATCTAGCCATCGACACCAGTTTATATCTATTGTGAATTGAGCAAGTCGTTCTACCGTTACTAACTCGGAAAAAAGCAAAGACGCAGTTTAGCAAAAAATAAATGGTGTTTTGTTTTTTATTTTGCTTTTATTTGTTAACTTTAACTCACACACCAACCCGCATTGGACCAGCGTGGTGGGATACGGTCCTAAACCCACTAATGGACGCAGCAGGGGAGGCTTTTGTCCAGTAGTGAACTAACAAAGGTTGATAATGATAACAAATGATTTGTTAACTGGTTAGTAATACACCCCGTATTAGGGGAGGCCTATGTCCAGAAGTGGACTATCAATGGCTGATGGTGATGATGACAGAACTATCTTAAAGAACGTGTCAAATCAAGACATCTTAATCTAAAAAACGTAGTAGTGTACAACTTTATAGTCAAATGAAATGTTAAATGCTAAACATCTTAATTCGTTTCCATTAAGCGATCTATCGTCACAACTTGGAAAGTGGAAAGGGGCCAGCTGCCGAAGCATAGGTGAGAGCCGCGACCTTGATACGATGAAAGCGACCGGAGACGATCGTCTGCTATCACCGGCGATGCCTTATGCTTTACTCTTTTCTGTACTCTTTGTGATAAGGGTGTGGTCACAGTTAAGAAATAAAAAATAACATAAAATTCTGACAATCTGATTTTATTTAAGGTTTTTTTTTGGATCAAACGTAATTTACTTCTACTTTATATTTTCAGATTTAGAAATATAAAATAGTATCAAATAAGTGTTTAGGATTAATATGTACGTATAATTAGATAACTTTATTACTTATTGATAAAACTTTAAAAATATAAAGGAGACTTGTGAGCTGTTCGGTCGGCGAACGTATTTCTCTTCTTTCAAATTTTGCAAATATCATAGGCACTGTCAGAAAAAAAATATTAGGCCTCAATCGGGTTGACTGCTTAGTCCTAAATATAATTCTCACATTATATTTAAAGTTTTGCATTAAGTTTTTCTCTTAAAACATTATTCTAAAATATTATTGATTATCAGTAATTAAGCATCATACATGTTTAAGAGCATTATAAAATTTAGAATAGAATATCGACATGATATTCTAAACATACACATATCGTATCAATAAACGGAAAAATATTAAAGTTGAAAACGTAAGTGATTTATCATGTTATGTCGCGATAAGAGTTAACTTGACGGATTCCTTTTTATGTATAATAAAGAGAATAAACATTTACTTTAATTATAAAACATTAAATGCAAAGAAATGTTCAGATAATTATGTCTAAGACGAAGTTGTTGTGTCGGGTTAGGTACCCGCACAACTTCGTCCGTGTCTAAGAGGTTTGGGTGTTTGGGTGGTTTGGGTGTCAACAGGGATATGTGGGGTTCCCCGGCCAAGATGGAGCGGCCGGTATACCCAATAACACCAACCGGCCAGTAATACCAACGTTGTCGCCCTTTCTCAAATCAATGTAGCCCTTCTCTGGGGAAAGTGGTTTAAGTTAAAACATCCCGGTTTACCCGTGGTAGGTCCCCTTTTTACAGGAGACCGTCTGGGTGGGTACCACCGCGGTGCCTATTTCTGCCACGAAGCAGTAGTGTGAAAACACCGGTTTGATGTCTCACGGGAGGCAGCGCGTTGGCGACGCCACTGGTATTGCCAATGTCTATGGGTGTCGGTGACCACTTCCCATCAGGTGGGCCGACTGCTCGTCTGCCTGCGAATGCCATAAAAAAAAAAAAAAACTATATTCCCAGCTGCCATCACACCTCGTCCTATTGTTGTACACACCTAAGTCCTCTCTGATTATCGTGCTAACTAACAATAAAAGACCTACCTTCCTCTGTGCGATAAAAACTTGAAACCAGACAATATATTACAGCAATATACATCAACCTTATATCGCATACCGCTCGTATCCGCAATTTAGTTTTCACCGCGGTCAGAATACCGATTGTTACGGATCAAGCCAATGTCAACGCGTTTCCCGTATTCCGTGTGCACGTCCAAAAGAGAAACCAAGGAACGTCGCGTGACTACAGACATTGATACAGTTTAGTTTCGGATTTGGTGAACGTTAAACGAGATCGTATGTCGTTTTCACTATCGTAACATAATATCTATCGGTTATTCGATGTTAAGAACACGGCACATAATGTTAGCGTCTAAGGGTAAAATGGAGAATCTCCTGTCTTCGAATAAACTACGGCTTATTCAATCATATTACTCAGAAACTTGATCAAACAAATTTGTCAAAAGTTATAAATATAGCGAAGAAAAATACAGTACTTGCAATTTTTGGTCACTTTAAAGGCTAAAATTTAATACAAAATTTAGTTTTAATAATAATAGTTCAATAGTAGTAGCATCTTCGTTGAAATTTTTAACCTTCAATTCCATCAAGAATATAGTTTGTCAACATTGAAGTTATTTAAAATGAAATTTGAAATTGCGACTGAACAACAGTCGAATAACTGTTGTAAAAATTTAAAAACTAAAACAAGCTTCAATATTAAGCTGTTTATTTTATTTTTCTGCTCTCTCGTAATACAATATCTATTTATTTATTTAAACTTTTTGCACAAATAAAGTGGACACAGGCGGGCTTAGTGACATTTTCTAACAGCCAACCTTAAGGAGGTTACGAAAGTTCAATAGATGCACTAGAAAATATTAAATTAACATGGTAAAACTTTGTTCTATTTAAATACACTATATTACTATTTACATCTTTAATTAAGCTTAATATAATATTATATAAAACAAAGTACATATGAATAAATATATATATCAATATAGAAATATTCATAAATTCAAGTGACAATATTTATTGACAATTATAAATTCTAAAAATTAAATACATTAAATTGATTCGAAAAGGTAAAACTTGTAAACGTGTAAGAGCACATCAACTTTTCTAAACATAACCTTGATACATTATAGTGAAGTGGAACTATTTTATATGACGAACAAAGTTCCAACCAAATCTATCTATCATACACAGTTTTGCAATTCGCTAAACGAGTAAAATCCATTCGCACACAAGGCTTATCTTGATTGCCCTCGTTACATTTAGCGTCACGTGTCGTGCGCAGGTTTAATCAATTAGTGATTTACCATTAACCTTTCTCTTTGTGGTAAAAAACCATTTCAAACAATGAGTTAGACGTCATTGATATCCGATAGCTTACGCGTGCCTCACGTTACTCTAAATGTGCTTGTACATCTGTTTATATGGAACTAGCAACCCCCCAACCCCCTTTGTGAGTTGAATTTCGTAAAATTTCCTAGCGGACCTCTACTCGGCGAAAGGAATATTCCTACCAAATTTCAAGTCGATACACCTTATTGTTCCAGAGATATCTTGATGAGCCAATAAATAGTTGAATATCTCTTCTATGTATAACGATGATTACATTACTTTGCTATCTATGTATTAAAAATTGCCAAGCTAGAAAGACTAAATGATCGACTCCGTGGCCTAATGCTATTGACTCATGCTTTACAGTCGTGGGATCGAATCCTACTGGAAAACTGCTGTGGGTTATCATTGTTTTTTAGATACTTAAGCCAATTTTAAGATGGCGATCTCCGTGCAGTAGCCGGTCTGGTCGGAGGCGAGTAGCAGAGATCGGTCGTTGCAGCAGCTCATGGAAAAAACCTATCTCCAGCAGTGGTGTGTAAGGAGCTGATAATGTTGATGATGATGAAGCCAATTTAGGCCGATTGCCCAATGGCTTAATTCATGAAAGAGAAACATTGTATTTTTTAGTATTTTATCTTCAAAATAATTTTAGATAAGAGGGCATAAAGTTAATAAAAACAATTCAACATATAAATTTAAACAAAAAGTGTACATTTATGTGTTCGTCAGTTGTAGCATATTGTAAGACACGAACACAACTTCCTAATTTACTTCGGACGTTTAGCCACGTAATTAACATTGAATTTAATTATAAATATGTTATTCAATTACAGCATAACATTGTCATTGAAGTCAATGAACAATCGTTATGTTTCACGGTCACGTATTTATAGTAACATTGAGTTAGGTCATGTTGCCTAATAACTGTCGCCATACACACAACTCAATTGTACACGCGTGTTTATTGCACACGCACAATTCGTATTATATTTAATTATTTTGTTTATTACAACTATTACTGTACGATATATCCTTTCTGTAAACGAGAAAAGTCCGTAAAAATGGTGTTAATATGTCGTAAAACATTAGTATTCAGCTTACGGCAGAATAATACTTACTATTCGCCTGAATCATCATCATCAGCCTGCGCTAGTCCACTGCTGGACATAGGCCTCCTAATGCACGCCACCGTTTCCTATCTTCGGCTATTCTCATCCAGCCCACCGCCACTTTGCGAATGTCGTCACTCCATCTTGCCGCAGGGCGTCCTACACTACGTTTGCCGAGCCACGGTCTCCACTCCAGAACTTTTCGACTCCAGCGGTCGTCAGTTCTGCGGCTTATATGACTGGCCACTGCCACTTCAGCTTACTAATCCGGTGGGCTATGTCAGTGATTTTGGTTCTCTGACGGATCACGTCATTTCTGATGCGGTCCTTCAGAGATACTCCGAGCATAGCCTCTCCATAGCTCGCTGAGCGACTTTAAATTTGTGGACCAGTCAGACCGTAAGTGTCCAAGTCTCGCACCGTAGGTCAAAACGGGTGGACGCACTGATCGAAGACTTTCGATTTGAGGCACTGTGGGATGGGTGACGAGAAAACTCGACGAAGCTTATGAAAAGCTGCCCAGCCCAGTCGAATCCTTCTGTTGGCCTCCCCTCAAGTTGTTTCTACCTGGTTGGAGCGTTTGCCTAGGTAAACGTGCTCGAAACCACTTCGAGGAGGTGCGTCAATTGTGATTACAATTCGCCTGATTACCAAATACAAAATCGTGAAAAAAAGACTCATCATATTACTTACAATTATTACTTGTATTCATTGCTGAATTACAATACTTCAGTAAGTAAAATAGATCATGGAACGTTGTGATGGATAAAAATCAGCTTTTAACTTTTAGCTTAGAATAACCTCTTACTGTACATGATACTCCATAGGAAAAGAAAGATATAATTTAGCAAAAGGTTGGACAATGATCGGTTGCAACTTCTTTTATTCATGTTTAAATACTCGACAAGCATGTACTTTATGTCGAATGTTCGGCGGCCGAATATTCGGCGCTTCGGCTAACAACGTTTCCGAACATTCGGTATTCGGCTAAATAACTGTCCATGGCAACTCTTATCGACAGTTTTTATAATCTCTATAATTATAATTATATAGTATAAAGTGTAGATAATATTTGGTCATTGAAATAGTGCTTACTTTATCTAGATATTTAAAACTTTCAGGACTTTTTAAAGACGTAACAACGACACGTAGTATATATTACTATGCGAAATAATAAACAGAAATTATGTAAACATACCTTCAAAAACGACCTCTAGCGTTCTATTTGACGAAATGACGTAATGACAATAACTAAGCGATCAACTAATAACCAACGTCATAAGTACAAAGCAACTTTGTTGCTATGAATTATATCTTTATACCAATTCACATATGTTCCACCCGTTCGTGTTTTACTAGAAACATAAATAGTGAAGACACGAACTAAGGCCGATTTAATTTAAACTCATCACTTCCGTTGAAGATAATAAATTGGTACAGATGATAGATAACAGACATTCCTTCTAACGGATGTTGCAGCCTTGCGGGGCGATGTTGCAAATACGAACCGACGGCGCTCTTAAGACCAATCGTTTAATGGAAGGTTTACACTAACACGCTAATGGCGGTAATGGAGTCGTTTGCGTGGAGTTAAATCAGATGACTGTTGTATCGAGAAAACATTTTAGATATTTAGATAGCAGTAAAATTGGTTCTACTTAGATTGATAGTGATTGTAGGCATTATTGAGGGCCCATTATACGTGTATAACCTATAATATTATCTAGTAAAATAATAGCCCGTTGCAATAACAGACTCCATAATTACTAACGCTGGCAAGGGTTTAATATGTTAGGAATAAAAGTTATGTAACCATATAATTAATTTGATAAAATAAGGTTTAACTTGATAATGTGATGTTGACAGATTCAAATAAAATACCTGTTTACTTTTATCTAAACATTGTTTGTCTGGAAATGACCTGAAACAAATCGATAATGTTTTCATAAATTGAAATTATTTTGTTTTCTCATAATGTACGCAAAAGAATATAGATAGTTAAAGATAATTTTAGCCTAATCTAGCAGCACGATTAAGCTTGTTTTTTTTTTCAACAGAAAACAGAAATTTAGTCGCCTTAGCCTCCCTTACTTTACGCGGATTTATAATGTTGGATCGGATTTATATTTAGATAGTGCATCACAACAGTTTAAAAGACCAACAAAATGTGGGTGACTTGCACCGATAATCAAAGCTCAATCTCATGATCAAACACTTTTAACCAACATAACATTTTAATAACGGTAATAATACAAAATTGTTATGACTCTTCATCATAACTGCGCGGTTGAACGGAGCGATTTTCATTTGGATAATTAATTTTAGCGTTCGCGAAGCAAATCCGAGACGGGTTAAGTGCTACGGTCGCAGTTTGTCGCGTCATTGGATAATTGACCGTCGGCTTTATGTTACGGTACTGTTTACCGTTAGTCTGACAAATAGACTAGAGGAAAATTATCAAACACTCTTTTATAATTAGGATAAATCGGTCAGGAGCCTAAAAATCTGTAGGTCTTTTTACTGAGTTTGGATATAAACGTGCGGTAGTACAAAGTCTGCCAAGTCAACTAGTATATAATAAAACAACACCAACTCGAAGTATATTTTTATGAGATATTCTAGAAAATATTAGGAGTTAAATCACATTCATTCAAATTTGTAAGCTTATAGTCTTACGCAATTCATCATCATCATCATCATCATCAGCCTTTGATAGTCCACTGCTGGACATAGGCCTCCCCTAATACACCCCTATCCATTAGGGGGTTTTTGGACCGTATCCCACCACGCTGGTCCAATGCGGGTTGGTGGGTGGACCGACTTTTACATGCCCATCCGACGCATGGATCATCTTACTTTTCAGACAATTTGGTGAATGGCCCAAATTGCCCTAACCAACTAGGAAACAACAATGAAAATTTGTTGAGTCCCCGCAGGATTCGAACCCACGACCTCCGGATTCTAAAGCACACGCCTATACCACTAGGCTACGGAGGCAGTTACGCAGGAGGTACTTACGCAATTAGAGATTGACATTAGATTTTGTTTATATAGACTCCTGATCTAACTAAGGTCTGGTAACAATTTTATTACTTCTCTATCAGTTTTACGGCGCTTATTATTATATCGTTTATTGTCTATAAAAAAATCCTCTCGTTAAAGGTTTGCCTACTATCTATAGGTCAATGACGTTTATCAATGTTTGAATTTTACCATTGGTGTAATGCCAATCTTTGAAAAGGGCAAAGCTTTATTTTACTAACCTGTATGTAAATTGATGATTACTAAACAAAAATTACAATTTCATAAGGAAATCAAGTTTTGAAGGAAGTAATGTTGTCAAGTTTAAAATAATTTGTAACACTACAAATTGGTGACATTTAGATATTTAAAATGAAAGTTCAAATTAAGATACAGCATAATTTCTTTATTGCGTAAATTGCTTTATCACTGAAACATTTCATTGACCACGTATTTCAGGAAAGCATTGTAACTTGATTAACGTTTATAGGTGTGGTCATTGAATTACGATTTGGTATCATTTGCACTGCAATTAAAATAACATTGACAAGTAGCTGTACACATTAGCTACCGTTTACTTAATTTGATATTTATCTTATTAATAGAATCGATAGTTAGAGAAAGGTCGTTGTTCTGTAGAAATTTTTCCATTTTAAATGGTGACTTTTTTGTAAAAAAAAACCTAGTAAAAGTTAACGAAGTGGTGCCAACCAAGTCAAGAGCGATAATAAATAACACAATAATTATATTTATCTTTCATAAATAAGTACTTATGTTACTGTATTTATGAAAGATGCATGTTTACTTTACTGAACTTTAGAGATCGCAAGTTTTTATTCAAATAAAACACACGAGACTAACTGAAGCCAACAGAAGTACTGTTTAAAAAAACAGGAAGTAGGAAGGAAGCAGTGTTTTCTCACTACTACGTTCTAGTTTCACGTCACGTGATTACTGGGCAAACGTAAACGTAGCATCCAATTTGTGGTATTTTACGCATAACTATGTTAATATTACTTTTTAATAACTAAGAGATACAATTATCCCACTAGAGACTGAGATTTAACACCCTATGTCTCTCGGTATGCAGCGCGTTGGCGATGCCATTGGTGTTGCCAATGTCTATGGACGTCGGTGACCACTTCCCATCAGGTGGTCCAACTGCTCGTCTGCCTACGTATGCTATAAAAAAATAAAAAAAACTAGACTAGAATCGATTCTTCAAAAATGTGGCAACACACTACGAGGCACGCGCCTGCGCAAGATTCGATCCCTGGACCGTAACGAACCATTGTTACCTCGCCATGTTGAATCACAATCGCCCTGCTCAGATTGCGATCAAGGCGTTTATTACGTTCGATCGGTTATTAACGTCCCTTTATTGTAAATCTGGCTTTTGTTTCAAAAACTTATGGTCATTACGACCGATAATAGACTTTATCCGTTTTTTAATTACAGTATTGGAGAAAAAATAACAGAATTATTTAATAAACATCTAATATATAAAAGAGATTCCCACCTATATATTGACTTATCACGATATCTCTGGAACCATAAGGCATAGCGACTTGAAATTTGGTATGAATATTCTTTTCGCTGAGTAGAGGTTAGCTAAGAACGGATTTTATGAAATTCCACTGACCCCCTTGTCAGTGGGTTGGGGTTGCAAGTACCTAATATAATTGTTAGCGTTGTTTTGTGACCTAATTGTCAGATTCATGCGTCGGATGGGCATGTAAAAAGTCGGTTCCGTTTATCAAGATTATCTTTGGAAGTCGTTACAGTAAGTCAGTGCCTTCAAATTTACTGACAACTAATTTATCCTTCAAATACAGTTCTACCATTTGAGTTGTGGAAGTCAGATGCCAGTCACTCTGCGTAAAATCTGTTATTCTGGTAAATGTAGATGGATTAGAGGCCGACTCCGTGATATTTATTTTTATATTTATTTATTTATTCTTCTTGCACAAATAGTACAAAGGCGGACTTAGTGCCATTGGCATTTTCTCCCAGTCAACCTTGGGGTGGTGCAGAGATTAAAGGTGGGGAGATGCATTACTATTTTCTTCTATACAAATATATAAAACTAAAACTTCGAGTAGTATTTTTCCTAAAATACACTTATAAGATTCGACCCGCATCTTATAACACGGTTAATGAAAAATGCAAGAAATACATTTACAGAAAGTATCAAAAAGTTTTATATAGCCATTAAACGTACACCGATCTGAAAAAAAGTGCTGCAATAAAGAGCTTTACAATGTTAAGAGCACCGCCTATTGTTTTGTATGGAGGCGTGCGAATTGACGTACCTACAGTAAGCTGCTAAGCCACAGTATAGGTATGAGAATGGTAACAAAATGGACATTAGACCATTATAACTACCGTTATGCCCCGGCTTACTTGTTACACGTGCCGAATTTTTTTTAATTTTATTTTATTCCTCAACGAACCGAATGGTACATGACTTTGGTCTAACCGTTATTCTCGTCTTCGCCATCATCAGTTACTTTTGTGATAAAGGTGGAAAAATATATATAGTGAGTTATTTTATATTTAATTGAAATTTTAGCCGATGATGATGCTTCAACCAGAGAACGAATAATTGCATCATTAATGCGTCGAAAGGACCTTTAAAGAACAAAATCATAGAGTGTTCCTCGCTCATAATCTTAACGTTAGATCTTACTAACGTACGGTTACAGAGGTCTTCCTCTGGTATAAAAATGAAGGGACAATACAACCGTTGAGCCGTTGAGCCACTCGGTTATAGTTCATTGTCTACATTTCTTAATCTTGGAGTTTCATATTTAAATTCTAGAAAAGATTACACTAAAACATCGGCAGGTAATTATTCTGTTAATGTTGCTTGTCAGATAATATATTATTTAACGAAGCCATAAGACAAGCATGTGTCCACCTGATGTTATATGACACACTCTGCCAAGAGTAATCGCAGTGCGTAACACCTTTTCCGTTTGCCATATTGACACATTAAATGTCATCATCATCATCATCAGCATCATCATCAGCCTGTGATAGTCCACTGTTGGACATAGGCCTCCCCTAATACACCCCTATCCATTAGAGGGTTTTTGGACCGTATCCACCACGCTAGTCCAATGCGGGTTGGTGGGTGGACCGACTTTTACACGCCCATCCGACGCATGGATCATCTTACTTTTCAAACAATTGGGTGATCGGCCCAAATTGCCTAACCAACTAGGAAACAACAATGAAAATTTGTTGAGTCCCGCAGGATTCGAACCCACGACCTCCGGTTTCTAAGCCACACGCCCATACACACTAGACTACGGAGGCAGTTATTAAATGTCCTGGGTACAAATAGCTACAATGCATTTCAAACCAAAAAACTGTAGTGTTCTCACACTACTGCTTTGCGGTGCACATAGACACCTTACCACTTTATCAGTCGGTCTTCTATACAGCGCCATATGTAAACTTACAAAGAAAGCGGTACAATAAGAAATGTCACGATGTTAATGTAGTTTGGTTGTCGTGATCCCTGCATTGGACTAAGTAACAATAAACTTGCATGTTTTGATGGTAAGACATAGCAATCGTGAGCCATTGTCTAAAATACCGAACAGTGTAAGAACACGGCCTCTAAATCGTCGGAAACAATAGATACATTTTGTAGACGTTGCTTTAAAATGGCTAAATCTTATTACTTACTAAATCTTATTTTAATAATACTACAAAATTTTACAATACCTGATAGGTATTATAAGATTTAGTAACTAAAATCTTTTATAACCGATTAGCGGTAATGCATTAAGTTCTTAGAAAAGCTTTTATTTCTAATCTTAATGTTTATAAACGATATCCTAACAAAACAAGATATATAAATAAGTTAAACAGCGTTTCATATCAACTCTATTGGTGCAAAATTTGCCAACAATTTATTTTATTAATCTCCCCGCGATTAATATGTGATTATTTAATAATGAGATTAATAAAATTTTACGAAAATTACATCTCCAATTAGACTTAGGTATTAAAACATTAGGAAGATAATTTTTGTACTATTTATTATAAAATGCCGTGTTATCTACTGTTTACCGTTACCCTCCGCTCAATACGACTATTATATCTTAATATGTATATATAAATCTCGTGTCACGATGTTTGCCCGCGATGGATTAGTAAACTACTTTACCGATTTTAAAATATAGTTGCACACAATGAGCAGTTTATCCAACTTGAAAGATAGAATAGCTTACATCATAATTTATAGTCGCAATATTGTTTTATTTCGATTTATTTTTCTATTATTATTTGACACAAAATGTTAGCTTCAAAACGATTGTGACAGTTGTCGATATCTATTGATTGCGTTGTGTGTGTCACTAGACGGCGCTGTTTAATAGTATAAACTTTTTGTTGATAATAGAAGAATTCGGACTGAATTGGGAGTAATAACTAAATTTATAAATTTTGGTAATTTAATTTTATAATAATATAAAAATAAAAATCTTTAAAAACAAAAACGCAACTTCATAACGTTATTTTATACCAGGCCATTAAATAAAAAAAAGTAATCAATATAATATCTTTCTAACATGCACGTAAATTTGTAATCTGTATTATTTTTACAGAGAAATTTAAATAAAATTGATTTTGTATCCTATATAAAGGAAATATTTTGGTACTTTAAATATTAGTTTTTTATTAATTCATACGAAAATTGTTTCTTTACGCTTGGACATGCATGTACTTAACTTTACTTCTTGGTTTTTTAATAAGTATGCAAATAAAACGTTAAAATTTTATTTTTGATGGTATTGCTTCATATCCAAAAAAATATAACATTTTAATAGAAAACTTAAGTATTAAAAAAACAGTAATACTTCAAAAACTAACTCTTTTGTATAGAATTTTAATTGATCGTCTTAAGTCTGTCCACTTTAAATACCAATCCAATCGATTTTTATACCAGTTTTTTTTTCCATTGTATTCAGGTGTAACGTTAGCACCATCGAGGTCCCTGTTTTTTCACAAATGACATTTATCTTATAAAAATGGTGATCCTTATGACTTATATTCTATTTCTATTTATCTAAACCCCTAAATTGTTTATTACAATGTGTAAAATAAGTAAATCTTAGCCGCAGCAACGCGTGGCAGTGTCTGCTAGTATATATATATATATATATGAGATTGTATACAACTCGTTTCTGTTTTAGATTTCCATAGCAAAACGCGTTTTCCATAATGCCATCAAAACTTTCACCGATTATGAAAATGAGATAGCAAATATATAACTTGTAGGAACACCTTACTCCGTGATATGAATGATAGTAGCCTATATTTGTAGCTTTCCTCTAATCAAGAAACCGCTTTATTATGTACTCGCCTTTTTATTGTCCTAACAAACGATGAACTGCCTCCGTAGGCTAGTGGTATTGACGTTGCCTTTAGAAACCGGAGGTCGTGGGTTCGAATCCTGTTCTGAAAATTTTTGTTGTTGTTTCCTAGTTAGTTAGGACAGTTTGAGCCGATCACCCAATTGTCTGAAAAGATGATCCATGCGTCGGATGGGCATGTAAAAAGGCGGTCCACCCACCAACCCGCATTGGACCAGCGTGGTGGGATAGGGTCCAAAACCCCCTAATGGATAGGGGTGTATTAGGGGAGGCCTATGTCCAGCAGTGGACTATCAAAGGCTGATGATGATGAACAAACGATGCACAATAACACAAAATATACCCAATACGTTATATATTAAAATGAATTGCTGTTTGTTAGTCTCGATAAAACTCGAGAATCGACTGAAGCGATTAGGCTAACTTTGGTTTGAATTATTTGAGGAAGGTTTAAAAAAAGTTGTACAGGTGAAGTAATATAAAAATTCTTGAAATTGAAAAATAAATAATTATATATTTGTTCTGAAGAGGTGAAAAATAATCTTAATTTCACCTAAGTACATTTAGTACATTTATTACATTGGTTATTTATCTATCAGATTTATTTATATGTCAATTTATTTATCAATTGAGGTAGTACGAAGTCTGCCTGGTCAACTTGTCCATATATATTTATTTAATTTTTACAGTCCATTCAACCAGAAAATGTGTGCATACAAAAGCATAGTTCAAATTGGAAATGCACGGATGTACCCACTTCCGTTTGTAAACGCGATCAGGTGTGTATCTTTTTGAATTAACAAATACGTATATGAGAAAAAAAAACTAGAAAAAAGTAGTCTTGCATTCATTCTATTATCGTTAATTTACTTTGACATTTTCATCCTATCCATGCAAATAAATGTAATTTTAGGTGTATATATATTTAAAATAAACGTTTTTAAACGATTAATCGACTAGTCAATCGTTTAAATTAGATTTAATATTAATGTTAAAAAAGTTGAAAATAATTTAGCGATCTTAGTTTCAGATTAATTATATGATAATGCATTACTATTGATGTATTTCTCTTCAGTTACATACAATTTTCTAACACGCATTTAGTCTATATTTTTAACTCAATTAATTCAGGCAGTTCGCCAAACCTAAAAATATGACAGAAAGTATTGGAGGTTAGTGAATTTCAAAATGAAACCGGTCTTAAATCGGTACACACGAACGAGTACAAAAGGTTATTGGACTTAAGCAATGATTTCTTTAATAAAAATAATAAAACAAGCGACTACCAATACTTACGACACTTTCTTGACTCAAAAATATATAAATTTATATCTAAAACAGAAATTAGCTTAACTAATAATGACATGTGGCAAAAACGATTTTAAAAACACACATTTATTATTTTCTGGCTGTTGCCAAAACTTTCAGAGGGTCTGCAACTATTATTATCTGCCTATAACAAGCTTTTTTACAGAAAGCGACTCGTATGTGATATCTAAAAAGGTTAAAGTGCATTCTACGATTTTACATATATGTGTTATTTACCGATTGCCAAAGATATTCTTAAACGTAACAGAACGTAAGGTAATAAATACAAAATTTTTATCTCACGCATGATCTATGCTTTTCAGACAAAGGAAAGATTTTCAACTCATTATAACCTCCGAAAATAACATAAAAATATTTTCAAACTCGCGGTGGTTTGATACAAAAAGTTTACTATCCACGAAGATGCGTAACAAGTTATAAAAAAAATATTAGTACTGTAAGTTTTAATGAAACTTCTTTTAAACTAACGACTAGTTTATTTTATCACTTATCATTATCAGCAACTTTTATACGTCCACTTCTTGCCATAACGCTGCTAATTTGAATCGGCTACTGAAAGGACATCGGCATCAAACAAATCTCCGTCTTCCTAAACAGGACCTCTATACTTTATAACTTTCCAATTTTATCAATACAATATAAAATACAATTTAGGCTTGTATTAAGTTAGTTTCTTGTTAACGGGTTTCTTTTTAAGCTCTTACTATATGTGAGTAAGCACCCCGCATGTAAAATTCGGCGTATGACGTCAATACGGTAGTAGTTCAGCAGTGCCCAGTACATCTACTGTAATAAAGAGGCCTACCACCTCTAACGTTATTCAGCAGTTTTACACTAACTGATTAATATTAAAAGATAACCAATGACAAACACATTAAAACATGAAAGTAAATGCGATAATAATTGATATTTGATGATTATATGACTTAAAATGTGTTATCAGATCCAATGCTTCTGTTAAGATTAAAATGAAACGTTTATTGAGTGCGTTAGTCATTTATAAACCTCTTAACTAAGAAAACAATTTAAAATTTACACAAGCACAGATTAAGGAACAAAAAAAATTATTCTTGTCAATATAAGGAATGTAAAAACTAAATTTTTATTAAATTTTTGTAAGATTCCGTTAGGCAAGAGAAATATTATTAGTTTAAGCAGTTCATATAACGATATATCGCTTTTTAAAAAACTTTCAGGCGCTTAAAGGACTTTTGCACCATAAGTGGCAAAACGGACATTGTAAAGCACATACAAAACGTTTCAACATTTACAACATACGTAAACCAGAGCAGTTGTGACTTAGAAGTGCTTACTCGCTACTTAAGTTACTAAGTTACGAAAAAGTAGCACGTACTAGAGCGTAGCGACAATGGTACGCTTTGAAGCACGTAGCTTTAAGTTAATAGGATTGATACTGTTATCTAAATGTTTGCTACACGACTTACTAGAGTCAAGTACTGATTATACTGTCTCTGATTGTACGAGCAGATCCTATACAAAGAATATTGTTTAATGAGCATGTAAAACTAAATAGTGCTATGCAATCTAGATATAGATACTCTTATAACCATTAATATAACAAATCTATGTGATATATATTTAAAAATGATAATAAATAAATACAAAGTTTATAATAATAATTAACAGAAATATTTCTCATTAGTGTTTAGCTAAACTCAAAATTTATATATAATTTGTTTCGTTAAAGTCCAGTTATTCATAAGTATATACACCATACTCAATTATATATCCTATGCAGCATCTGTATATAAATAAATCAAATTGGCCATCAAAAATAACATGCAAGCAGAATCGAACCCACTGACCTCCACATAACATAAACGGCCGTAAACAATAGCGGGATTATGCAATGCTTCATTGAGTGTAGGACAGGTATCCTTCACGCTTATCGATATGTGGGACGCAGGTTTAGTGCTAACCTATGATTTGTGTGAATCAAGCGGATGTTACTGTCTATAACCTACTGGATGGTTCGTTAACGAAGCTGAGGTCGTAGTAAAACCAAAAAAAGATGATTTACGATCACTATGATGTATCTATTATAATAATAGTATATATACGACTATAGTTTAGTTATTTTAGAGATATTTCTTTCATCTTGCCTTTTTCCCAAGTTATCATGGGACGATTCTAATCCACCCAGATTTACCTGAATAACAGTTTTTACGCAGCGACTGGCATCTGACCTCCAAGACCCAAATGGTAAACTGCATTCTAAGGATCAATTAGGTGTCAGTAAACTTGAAGGCACTGACTTACTATCACGACTGCCAAAGATAGTTTTGACAACCGGGACCGACTTTTACAAGTACATTACCAGACGGATGAATCATCTTTTTCTCAGAAAATAGGGTGATCTGCGCATAATGTCCCAACCAACCAGAAAACAACGTTAAAAATTATTTAAAATATTTATTAAATAATTTTAACGTTCTTTCCCCGCGGGATTCGAACCCGCGATTGATAAAGCAAAGGACATTACCGATAGGCCACGGAGGCGGTAGAGATTAGGGATACAATCTACGTAAACAACGTCTAATGTGAAAATCATTTGGTCCTAAATAAAATTATTCGTTAAACATTGCAAGTAGAATTAACATGATCTCCGTTTCAGGTCAATTGTATCTCTTATAATATATTATTACATTCAGCTAAACTTTAATGATAAATTTCTACGAAAACGTTTATTTGGCACTTACGTAGGAGTCTCCAAATTCTTTCTACTTCTTAAAAATATAAACGCTCACAATATAGAACAACACAATAATGCAGTGCACTTAACTCTGCATTTGAAGAACAAGTATACGTCCTGTAACATATCTACTTTTTCAGGTACAAAAATTTATAACAAACTCCGTTTTAGTGGCCCCAACTCGTCCGATAAGAAACTCGACAATGGAGCGATTAGCGTGAGACGACACAGTACTTGCGCATTGTGTCGAATCGTATCTGTGTCGATTGTTCGAACGTGAAAAGCTCCAGTGATAATGTGTCAAGATCGAAGTTCCGATATCGCGAATGGTCTTGTTATATTAATTTACCAGCTGATTATTTACGACTAGGAAAGATATTAAAATAATTTAGACTGAGAAAGTACAGATCCTAAATAGGATATTGTTATGTGATTGGATAGGAACTAAACATAAGTTAATACAAAGCTTTGGTGTGGCCTTTATGCTATCTATTTGTATACGTAAGAATAAAACGTCCAAATAATTTGAGTTAACTAAATGCAAACTAACTAAATAAAACCTTTGTAACGTTTTCACAATAACCAAATTACCAACTTACCAGCAATCATCAGCAAACATTTTTATCATGACCGGCGACATCTGCTACAAATCGTGTATCGTGAGGAAATTTTTATAAGAACGTCTAAAGTGCAGTACTATAATTTTATATATTTATAACAATCGTACTACTGCCTCTGTAGCCTAGCGGCAAGGGCGTATACTTTAGAAACCGGATGTCGTGGTTTCGAATCCTGCGGAACTTTAAAAAAATTTCATTATTTCCTAGGTAGTAAGGGCAAATTGGCCGATCACCCAATTGCCTATAAAATAAGATGATTCATGCGTCTGTTCACTCACCAACCAGCATTGGACCAGCGAGGTGGGGTGCGGTCCAGAAACCCCCTAACGGAGAAGGTGTGCAGTAGGGAGGGCCATGTCCAGCAGTGGACTACTGGTTGATGATATAAAAATCGACACATATTCGAACAATTCGGTATAGATAAATAATTCTTTTCTTTTAATTCTTTTTAACGCGAACACTACACATTACTGAACAAAAGTACTTTTTAAGGATTTTATCGCGTTTATTCTTTATTATTCATTTTAAATTCCCGAACACTTTCCAGCGGCCGTGGTCACGGGGTAGACTGAGATGTCAAGCGTCTTGTTGCCAGTGCTGAAGCGGGATTACCATATCTTAGTTGGTAAAATAAACGCGATAAAATCCATAAAAAGTCCTTTTCTTAAATAATTCGGTATAGATAAAAAAAATGCGATTATTTATTACAAAAGAAACATTAAACACAAAAGTCTGTTACAACACAGTCTATCACGTTACAACTAAAATAAAGACTCCAATCATAAGTACTATTGTACCGCCGTTACTCTTCCAACGGCAAACAGCAGTTAACACGCATCAAACAGGACAATCATCCATCAAATATTAAATTAACTTTTCCCGCTCCTCATAGCAGATGACAAAGACAGTTAAACTGTATTCAGCCAATTCACCTCGTTGATGCGAGAATCGAGGTTTCTGGTTGTTCAGTGGAACGCATCAAACATACCGTTTTTTATATTTTCACCGGCTTATTGAATATCATATTTTTATGCTAATGTGTTTCAAATTTTATCGCGTATGTATCGACGAATCAATCCACGATTCTTCGAAATTATGCGATTGGATAACGGTAATCGCTTTCTATTAGAATTCAAATTTTTCTGTTCGAAATTTTTCCATTAAATTCTTATAACGAAAATCAAGCTGTATTTTACATTTCCATTTGACACCTGATTTATAAAGTTAAGTAAAAAATGAAATATACGTAATCCCTTTAAACATTTCTTGGAATTATTATACACATCCGCGGTCTAGCGGTATAGTCCCTGGCTTTATAAAGTGGACGTCGGGTTGGCCCGGGAAAACAACTAATTGTTATAGTTGTTTCTGGTTGGTTACGGCAATTTGGGCCAATCACCCAATTGTCTGAAAAGTATGATGAATCCATGCGCGGATGTGCATGTAAAATTTCGGTCCACCCACCAACCCGGACCTGGTGCTGGGTTACGGTCAAAAACCCCTAATGGAGAAGGCGTGCATTAGGAGAGGCCTATGTACCCGCAATGGACTAATAAGGGCTGATAATGATAATACAGAAAGCGTTTTAAGTACAACTCATTCACATAAAACGCCTTAAAAGCTTTTGTCAAAAAGTGTTAAAAAGCATTGTGATTATTTTATATTCCAATTCTTATTGGTTTGACATATAGCTTGCTATCCATTCCTCGCTCGCCGATTATATCGTAACTCTGCACTTCATTTGAATAATAATCTACTAATATGCAGGATATTGACGCATTAAAATATCACAAAATCGTAGTTCTTGTCGTCAATGTAGATTAAGCTGTACTCCAAAACAAGCTGACAAGGAAATAGCGAATTCGTTCCAGAGATATGCATATTATTGCAACTGTATTTATTAACATCATGAAGTTATTGCACTACACATATGCTATCGATAACACAAGTAAGACACGCGTATGAAATTGCGTCTATTTGAGATGAGGCAACGTAATAACATGCCGAGTTAACTGTAATGGCATTGCATATTCAGTGACGGTCCATACGTAACGTGGCTGACAACATTGCCGCTGTGGTTGTTAGAAGTTAAGACAAAACATGTGATTGCGTATGTTCTTAAAGTAGATGTAAAAAAATTGTAATTACTTATATATCCACCTAATTGCCTATGGGATTTAATAAATGATTTAGAGGCGAATACGAATTGATTAATCAACAGATCAATATTTTATCTATCTTACATTGTATGTCAAAGCATTTTGTGCTTTCATTGATTGAACATGAGAATTTATGTATGAATATCAACTACACTGCCAAATAGGACATGTAATTCATGGAGTAATTCATGTGTTTCATAAATACAAACGTTTAACAAACTTGTACCAATAGCAAACATGTTTATATTGGTGTTTTTGCCATATACAATCTCAACGCATTCGTTAACAACACGTCATGGAAAGTGAGTAAGACATTAGACTTTAATGTCGTAAATTTAATGTTTTTTGTCTATGATGCAAAATATTTAAATTTTTGGATGTCATTTCTACAATTTATCTCAAACAGTAGACGACGAGAGAGTTCTATGACAGATAAAAAACTTGACTTAACCGGTATCGCTAACTTGTATTAATTATAAAGACAAAATCGATCGTGAATGACAGGTCGGTTGAACTCTTACAATAGAATATTTTAAAACTTCGTTGTATCTGCTAACGATATCGTAGCCATTGTTTGTTTTATCTCGCAGTTTGAGTAATGATTTTGTGTCACTAACTAAGGTTATATTATTTGTAATTTCCACCGGATAAGTGAGATTTTATACATAGTTTAGCTGCAGCATATTATAAATTAATGGGGCAAATGTTTAAACGAAAGCTTTATAATTGTCTTTTTTAACGACTTTCGTTTCTATGGCATTTTATGAACAAATGTTAGTGCTCTTTATACAATACCTCTAGCTAACCCAGTTAGGTTATATATAAAATTAAAATTTATACATTATTGTATTTATTTACGTTCGAATTTTCTTGTATTCTTTAGAAATAACTTCGTATTATTCTACTTTTTTTTTTATAGCTTACGCAGAGCGGACGAGCAGTCGGGCCACCTGATGGAAAGTGGTCACCGACACCCATAGACATTGGCAATACCAGTGGTATCGCCAACGCGCTGCCTACCGTGAGACATAGGGTGTTAAGTCTCGTTTACCCAGTAAATACGCTGGCTACGGTGCCCTTCAAACCGGAACACAGCAGTGTTTCACACTATTGCTTCGCGGCAGAAATAGGCACCGCGGTGGTACCCATCCAGACGGTCTCCTGTAAACAGGGGACCTACCACCGGTACTTCTACTTCTTCTACTTAGCATTTTAGTGTATTTTCTTATGATTATGATACACATACATTCATTCATCATCATCCTTTGTTAGTCCACTGCTAGACATAGGCCTGCCCTAATATACCCCTATCCATTAGGGGGTTTGGACCGTATCCCACCACGCTGATACAATGCGGGTTGGTGGGTGGACCGACATTTTACATGCCCATCCGACGCATGGATAATCTTACTTTTCAGACAATTGGGTGATCGGCCCAAATTGCCCTAACCAACTAGGAAACAACAATGAAAATTTGTTTGTTGTTTCTAAAGCACACACCCATACCACTAGGCTACGGAGGCAGTCACACACATTAGAATATAAAATTAACAATTAACATTTTTATTATTTTTTATTATATATTTTACCATTTTAATTATTTCATCAATCAGTTTATAATTTAATGTCATTTCAGTAACGCACGCGATTAACATCCATAAAACTGAACTAGTTCACGTGTTAGACACTGGCACAGTTTATAAAACGGAAGAATGCGAATGGGGGGGTGCAGAGTTCATTGTTCACGAAGGAAAGGTATGTATGCAGTAGCTGTACACGCGACGTTGCTTCAGTCAGTCGGTTGAATTATACCATATTATGTTAAATACCATATTGAGATACAAAAACAAGCTTATCAATATGGTCTGTAATGAAAAGACACAAATATTAATATATATATATATAAACAATGTTGATGGTACATAGCGCGATGGTTGACGTTTCGCTGGGATACGACAAGAATAAAGCTGTATTGTTCACCGCTGTTATTAATTTAGGCCAGGTCAAAATTATATCTTCTGGCATTTATGCGTTGTTGACTTAAACATTGTTAACTGAGATAAATTATTTGCGTTAATCTACTCGGTATAATTGCAGTATATATTAAAAGATAGCTGATTCGATTCGATGTTCATTCAGTAATCATTTATATCGCGTTAAACTGCGCCACTGCTAAGAGCACTGAATAACATCTAAACCTGAGGAATAATCTGAAGTGATAAATAAATCAATAAATGTGTCGTAATCAATTCAAGCTAATACAATAATAAATATTCTTTTAAAGAGATTGAAAGTTAACATATATCTGCATAAAATTAATCTGTGAATAAATATTTTATCTCACAATAAATTCATTTTGACAGGTACAATTTTTTATATATAGTTATTTGACAGCGTGCCTGCGAGATGAGACAATTATTTCGTAATTCACACGAGGTCATTTTGTAGGCAAAGCGGGCAATAAACCTAGTTTTAGCAAAAGAATGGTTATGCCAATTAATGCTAAAACGACTTGCTTCTAATATTGTACATAAAGTTAACGGAGCGGAACAAATAACTTTCAGCGCAATAAATGTAATAATTATATATTTTTATATTCACTTGGGCCCGCATTGGACCAGCTTGGTGGGATACGGTCCATAAACATGGGAGAAGGGGAGGCCTACGTCCAGCAGTGGACATACACAGGCTGATGATGATGATTCACTTGAATAAAAAAGGGACTAACGAAAACAACAAATCCTATAGCAACGAAAAAAGGACATCCATCTTTCACCAAGATGTCAAACAATCAACTAATAGCATCGCACATACTCACAAAGCCGCTTTAATGCTATGGCTAACGTTGTCTACATCTATTTTATGTTTTTATTGGCTTTGGTAAACGTCCTTAATAAATAAAAAAAGCGAAGAAAGCAAAATTATTTTTCTATTGACTAAATAACATTATTTAAATAATTCTACACCACGCAAAGTGCCCATGGAAACGACCGAAAATATCGCGAATGTTTGGTATACGTTCTGGTAAACTCATGCTATTTTAAAGTAATAACGTTTGAAATATCGTACCAGTAATATAAAACCATGAATTGAATAACTAGAAAATTCTCGAGAAGAACGCGATTTATTCGTCAAAAAACCGTTTAGTAATAAACGTTTAGTAGTTCTTAATAGTTTGCAACTGCTTCTGTTCATGTAGGACCACGTAAACTCAATACGTCGAGTAAGAATCGCTAGACCATTGTTTTGCCAATCAAAGCTAATTGTGTTGAATACGGTCTTTTTACATCTGTATCGTACGACGCTGTCTTACTTCAGTGGTTAGTAATCCTGACTATTGCGCCAGAAGGTGTGGGTTCAAATCCCACCTCGGGAAAAGTGTTATGTGATGATCCGTTTTACTCGTGTCTGTGTTAATTAGGTTGGTCGTTAAAAATTAAATTTCTTGAGCCGCCCTAAAAAGCTTAGTTTTCATGAAAAACACTGGAAATCTTTTTAATAATTTTTTAAGCCATGACAACACGTGTCTCAGGATAATTCTTTTTACATATAATCCAAATCATGTCTTTTAAATGATTTTTTTTTTGGATTATTTGTTGCTATTTTCATTAACTATCGTATTCTCATGAATTCGAGTTCTGTGATTGTTTATATTTTGTACGAAATCGTATTTATTATTAGAAATCCTCAAAAAATATGATTATATGTAAAAATTAACTTGAATCATCTTGAGGCACGTATTGTGTTAAAACAATACTCTGTGTTTTTTCCTCAAAAGATAGCTTTTTAGTTGGCGCCTCAAGAAATTAAATTTTTTAAGACCACCCTAGTGTTTATATCTATATTATATGTATTTAGTTACAATAGAAAAATATGTTTACGTTTTCTAAGTCGTGTAGTTATTAGGCATATAGCTATATATATCGTAAAGACCTTGTTTAAACGATAATTTAACGTTGAAATTATATTTATGCCTATGACTGAAGTATATGTGTATTTAGATTCAATGTTTTTATTTATTCAAAGATCATTCCAACTAATAAGTATAAATAATGGTATTATTACGCATTTAAAGTATGTTAAAACATGTTTCAATTTAGTTACTTAAGAAGAAGTAAACGGATTCTCATAAGAACTCTCACTTACTTTTAAGTTATCGATTCAATAGAAGATAACGCATTGACGAGTATTTTTGCAACTGCAAACAACGAGTTTTCTTTGTTAACAACATCAAATGTTAAACAATAATCGCACCATAATCGATAATGTTAATACTGATAAAATATATCGATAGCGCAGCTAAAGATTGACATTATACTTTGCTTTTATAACTTCTGAAAATTTTCAAAACAGATTAAAGGGTCAGCTCATACTCCATCAAGGTTTAACATGAATATCGGTTTTACCCACAACAACATAACTGACAAAGGGCAAACTGGTATCGAAAAATCGTTCTGACATCAGAAACATTTACAAACAACAATTTAATACAAAGGTTGCCTAAGACGGAATGACGCCATCATTGTCTTACTGCGAGAGCGACTGAATGGTCGGCCTTCTTTTTAAATCTTATCATCATCAGTCAGTGTCAGTCCACTGCTGGACATAGGCCTCCCTTAAAAGTTAAATTCAAAGGTTATCATCATAACCGCTATCGTAACCAAACCAGCGCTTATACAATAACCAGCACCAAAAATCTCTTTCACTTTGGTAACACTTTAAAAGCACGAACATCTCCAATAAAATCTAAGCTATTAACAAATTATCAATGAAAGAGAAATCTTACGGCCCAAGTGAAATTATAAAATATCATACGTTTCAAACAAGTGTTGCACAACGTTAAAATAAATGTTATGACGTCATTCCTTGTTATTCTGTTACGTAACTTTTAATAAGTTTAAAAATACATTTTTTTTAAATATGTCTAATGACGCAGCAAAAAGTGCACAAGTAATTACTTACTGAGGACAATAAACATATTTAATATCGACGCGATGTTTAACTTATAAACCGCGGGAATGATTCAAATACTTATAATTGAAACAAATTTGACGTTTATATTTTTATAAAAATAAAAATCTCTTTGTAACATAAATGTTGGTTACTCAATTATTGTCTTGTAAACGCCTCCCAACGCACATATAAAGCTTTAGCTTACAGAAATATAACAAAAAAAATATATCTGTATTAAATTCTTATTTTAACCTAATCTAAACTACGATACCTTGATTGCAATACGGTCTAACAACCAAAAATGTCGCTGAATTGCATCAGGTCCGTAGGACATAAAACTGCGTAATTACCTCAAAAACCACCTTAATTATAAGTAGTCACATAAAAAACAAATTTTAGTGCACAACCATTACTGACCTAGTTCTTGCATTCGCTATCAATTTAGCGGTCGCGCATAAATGTTACTTGCCGAACGGGTTATTAATATTTTTCACGCGCATTCAGACATGCATAAATTTCCACTCTAATGCTGATAGTCATAGATTTTTTATAGAAATGCACTGAGATAAGACGCGTTAGTACTCGTTTACGGGGATTAATTCAATGCTGCGAATCGGTTTGCGTTAACCGTTATTTCATTAAGGAAGCAGCAAGCGAGTTAGTTTTATTATTCGATCTCTGTATGGACGTAAATTATCCTGTATTGCTTTAATAGAAAAAGTATTTTACTTCATATCACCTTGGAGTTCGTATACTAGGGTTGTTTAACTTTTTTCTATCAAACGATTTTTCGCGTTAGTTATATATATTTATTCCGACGTTTCGGACTTCTTCAGCATCCATGATCTGTAGCAGACTAGAATGGTATTTGTCTGTATCTCAATGTGTTTGGAATTACCGTCAGGGTTTTTTATTTAAAACACTGACGTATCTTTCTATTTTCTTCATTTTAGGCATCGCTCTGGCAAAAAGCACTTATTTTGTTTTGGGGCTTTGTAGTTCTTATATCTGTGGTCATCCTTCCAGCTTTTCTTGTTGTTTCCTAGTTTTTTAGCAGTATGCGGGCTGATCGCCTCTGAAGTAAGATGATCCATGCGTTAAATGTGCATGTAAAAATAGGTCCTACGCCAAATCTCTCTGTAGTCCTGACAGTTCTCCAAGCTATCGGAATAGGAGTGTAAAAGAAGAAGATGGAGAACGTAGTTAAATTATTGCTTACAGTGCAGATCGATATTCTCAAATATGCATTGGTAACCTCAACCGGATTCGTAGTCGATCGATAATGTCCACCTAGTAAAGGACATTATTAATATTACTTTAATTAATAAGTGCATCAAGTCATCACGAGAAACGTCTCTTGAAATTTGTAATAAGACATCCTTATCGTTTTATTTCTTGCGAATACGAAAATTTATCACGATAAACATTGAGAACATATAATAAATCGCAATTAGTAAATAAAAACACAACTTAATTGATTTGAATTCCAAATAAAATCATGATGAGAAACATTACGGCAAAATAAAAAAAAATCTAAGCGTTTCCTTTTTGGGTCTGACGACCCACAAAAGATGAGTCATCCGTGTCTCGAGTTCGTTAGCTTTTATTGTTTTAGCTTTTTATGGGATAAAACTCAGCCAGTGCGAATTTGAACCACGGGTAAGAATCCCTATTACTATATGAATAAAGCTTTACGCTTAAAGAATACTACTATATGATGCTATATTTGGCAGAACATTCTCATCGTAAAAAGTACAGCCTAACTTTAAAAATCTTTTTCTTTCCGGACACCTATTCACCTCTGGCGTCCATAGATGCTCTCTTGAGTAAGACAGATTCGCAGTACAAGTGCAATTTGTCAATTGCCAATCCGCCTGCTCAGCGTGGCAATTATGAGCAACGCTTATTTATTGACGCCAACAAGATCAGCCGTCTTGGCGTTTAATAAAAAAGACTTATGTCCAGCAGTAAACTGCTAAAAGCTATTTATGATGATGATGATGATTTACCAAACTTTAGTGGCATTAGGCTTTTAATAAAATCAAAATGCAACTAAACGAGCAAAACAGCAATGTAAAATGTTTCAAAAGAACTAGTAATTCCTCTTTCAGCTAATAACAATATAAGTTTTATGGGTATCGCCAATTACAGATAGATATTCCATTTTCATTATAAATTTTGAGAACTATGTTTGTTTTTTCTTTATCGTGAATCAAGAAAACCCTAAATCCTTTTATAAAATAAATCCGATCACTTAGGTTCAATTTATTGTCCAATTTTAGTATTATTATAAACAACATAAACGAATAAGCGTAGGAATATCAGCAAACGGATAACATTAATGGAAGGAGGATGTTTATGATGCACTTAATATTCTAAATTTAGGTAACGGATTTTCGCAAGAAATTAACTGCGCTGCCTTCTCATAATGGATCAAGAATCAAGATCATAAAGGATTTAGTTATTGAAAAGTTATTGTTAATCAATGTTCTCCATGGAATTTATAATATTGCTCATGTCCATATCTACGAAGATAGTGGGTAAGTTAAAAATAAGTTTATTTGAAACCATGGGTTCAAAAAAAGTGTTATATGTAGCCAATTTTTTTCTTGTTTTAATATATATCCAATAAAAATTCAGATTATTGTCTCATTTGATTGCATTGTAGATAGTTATTGTACATTATCGCTTAAATAGTCTAGATTTAGCGATTTTAGCACATAGCCAATCAGAAAACGTTGTTGGTTCTTATTCTCAAAGCACTTTACAAGTTGCAGGTTTTGTAACTAACAAATAAACCACTAAATAAAATCTCTCCAATAAAGTACACGCCATTGAAATGTTGTTTTAATAAGTAACTTATATACAAAAAGGAAAATCAAAACATACGTTTCGAATTGTATACCCTCCTCTCTCTCTCTTTCCCTCTTTGTGAAGTCGGTCATATTAATATTAATTCACGCTACGATAGGTGAAAATAGCTGTGACGATCTTCTTATAACCCTTCAAATGAAAGTCGTGAGAACTTTTGTCGTTTCATTTGTCACCAATCAAAATGACACAGCTCTCATACTGACCTACATTATACAATCGTAAAATAATCAAATTAAAAGTAGTTACCTAAAACGTCAACAGATACATGTATCGTGATCAATTTGACGCCTCATTTGATATTTGCAGTAATTTGATGACATATTCAAATTCAAATTTCGTGAAAAAAATACAGTATATATTTAAATTACCTAATCCTAACCTTCAAATAGTGTCATGAAATACATAGAGCCGTAGAATTTAATGATAAATGTTCTGTTTTAGCTGTTCACAGATTCTTGTTTTTTTTTGGAAAATAATTCAATAATAAAATACGCTGACATGTATGTATGTATGTATGTATGTATGTATAAACATCAAAAGAAATCAAAATATCAAAAAATTCACAGATGAAGTCAAAAAACGATAGAAAACCTCTTTTTATCAACGGAAGTATTTTAAAAACATGTCACAAAATCCTAAACTCCTACACACACATAGACGTTTGCCTATACCACCTACACAAACATCAAAAAACGCTGCATGGTGAACTTACTTGATAAAACACCAACCAACGGGACCGCAAACGGATACACTGCACCACAACTCACATACACAAAAATTACTAGAAACTTCCAAACATATATAACCACACGAACAAGTCAAATATTCGTCAATTTCATTTAGGTTTCAAATTAAATACGAATAATATTGTTCGCAACCGATATTTTTAAACGAGAACAGGCCTATGCCGCGACCGCGCGCAGACAAACTGAACAGTCAGTGACACTGCCTATATCTCCATCTCGCTCGCCAGATTAGTTTCGGTTGGTGTGACAGAGATGGAAGATCGACGGAATTCACGCGCGTATGCGTATACGCAGTCTAGCGGTATTTCATTTTTATACCAACCAATGTCAGGGGTATGAGTGGGAAGGCGATAGCATGACAGCCTTTAAGGTTTACGTTTAGTGAGAACGGCAACAGCGCACAAAAAATGCATTAAAGAGGCTTCGCTGTTAAGGGCAAGCTGTTTTGCATAGTTGAAATGTTTTGTTATTATTTCTAGTCTTGTGTTGGCTTAATCCTTCTGGGAACTTTATGCTGTTGTCATTCACCTAATTAGGACAATACAGACGAATCACAAGATTATGTTAGATTAGGACTGCGTAAGATGGGCATTTGAAAATAAGGTCTTCAAGTTCTCTGTGCGTTTCCGTTTGCCTTGTCCGCTCGATGATAGTTAAGTAAAAGAAGTGCGTTTAAATCAATGCATTTGCACTTGCATTAAACTAATTAAAATAACACTAATAATTACCATTCAAATAAATATTCATACATAGGATCTTATAAATGTTCTTTTTTAAAAAAATAGTTAGTTAACTCCTTGGCCTAATCTACAGAATCCAATTGAGTGGTCATAAGTTTACTAAAACAATAAAAGTTTACGTTTTTGCCGATCTAGCCCTTTAACTCATAGTTCAAGAAAATTGTGAAACTGTACCATAAAACAATGTCATAAAGTTGAAAATAGCTTTAAAGGTAGTCGTACATGTTATTATTTAAACAAAAAACCCTTTTAAAGCATCGGTTTAAAGTTCAAAATCATCTACTACCTCTTATTTGCATCAAGTCAAGTGCACAGCCTGAAGTGAGCCTCAAGTAAAACTGGCAACGTCGCAATAAACTTAGCTAACGAAGTTAGTTGGGCGACGACCGACAAAGAAGTTGGTGTTATATTTACGTAAATTTCTTTTGAATACTACAACAATTATTAGAAAAACGACATAAAAAAAACAACAAAATGATAGGAAGTGATTATACTCTGGAATTGTGTAATGTTTTCCACTCTGGACAGGTAAGTAGACCATAATGTTTTGATTTAAGTTCTAAATTTGTTGTCCGTAAAGTATCTGTTGCACATATTACGATGATAAAAAAGTTAAATTTTATTAATCGCTATTTAAAAATAGGTATAACGGTAGAAAAATAGGTATTTGATGCATCAAATAGATGAAATATATTTTGAGGTCACAAGACAAATGTTTTCTTTCTCCAGTTTTACAAGCATAATAAACAGATTGCTAGAAATCTAAACGGATCGCGAAATATGCGGTCGCATGACACAGTTTGTTGATAATTTTAATTCAATCTTTTGAAGAAACTTTATCTTATACTGTTAATGTTCTGTCAGACTTTAATGTTTAGTAGAAAATTAACTACCCTAGTTCCCTATTTTCAGAAATCGTTGAAGTCTTTTGTAAGGGAAATACCGTTTTATAGTGATATCAAAGTTTTATCATAAAAATTATAAGCTAATTAGATATAACGATAATATTTCTGGAGGAATAACACAATATCATCCCAAACTAAGCGAAACTGTGGAAACTAGATAAATGATCAATACATAGATTTACTTTTCTCTTGTGAATAAATAATAAATAAATAATAAATACATATTATATAGAAACCGCCTCCGTGGTCTAGCGGTATTTGCACTTGATTTATAAACCAGAGGTCGTGGGTTCCAAACGCGCGGGGAAACTAATTTGTGTTATCGCTGCTTTCTGGTTGGTTAGGACAATTTGGGCCAATCACCCAATTTTCTAAAAAGTAAGATGATCCATGCGTCGGATGGGAATGTAAAAATTCGGCCAACCCGCATTGGACCAGCGTGGTAGTATACGGTCCAAAAACCCCTAACGGAGAAGGCGTGCAGTAGGGGACGCTTATGTCCAGCGGTGGACTAACACAGGCTGATGATGACTGATGATGAAATTGAGATATAAACACCCAGACTCAAGAAAAACACTATTTTTATCACACAATATTTTTTCCGTGGTGGGTATCGAACCCACACTCTTAGGCGCATCAGTCAGGGTCACTACTACTGCGCCAAGCAAGTCGTCTATTAATATATCTTCCAGTTTTTTAAACATGATTTAAAAACATTCGTTTATCTCTTTCAATTTAGTATCGCATGTTATTGATTATTCGGGTTATCATTTTTGCAGGTAGAACCTGGTAACTTTTTCCAAAGGCTTACTGGGGGTGTGAAAACAGGAATAATCCTGAAGGATGTCTCTATGCTGACACATAGCGGTGAAGTGACCGCTATTCTTGGCTCTAAAGGTGATTTAACAGAATTTATTATTGGACAATAAAACGGCACAGTTAATAAAAGTTTAGGGCAGAAAGAATATTTCTTCCTGATAGCATTTTTTAGAAAATCTTATAATTGTAACTACCAGTAACTATTCATTTTATATACGCGATCATTATACAAATCAAATCCACTTTTATTCGACTATTATTTATTCCCGATGTTTTGGACTCTTTCAGAATAAATATACGCAAAAAATCCCTCATACGATTACGTTATTTTATACGTAAATAGTGGATTTGATATCTTAAAAAAAATTATAATAATTATGGTGATTATCTAGGGATTGAACGTGTTGTTTACTATACGAATGTTTAAAATACGGCATAACGTTGCTATGGTTGCTTTACATATATTTTTCGTACAATTCAGGTAGTGGCAAACGCGCGCTCCTGGATGTGATCGCTCGCAGGGTCCCAAGCAAGGGGCACATTCTTTTAGATGGGGCGCCTTTGGAAGAGGACCATTTCAGGAACACGTGCGCCCTCGTGAGACATTCCACCAAACTGCTGCCAGGACTTAGTGTGCAGCAGACGCTCTCTTTGTCACTCACTAAGGTACTATCCATTGGGTACTAACTATTACTAAAGGTATTAAGTAACAGCAAGTCGGACTTTCGTCTGTTGGTCGTCCTGGTTATCATCATCATCATCATCATCATCATCATCAGCCTGTGTTAGTCCACTGCTGGACATAGGCCTCCCCTAATGCACGCCACCGCTTCCGATCTTCGGCTATTCTCATCCAGCCCACACCGGTTATAGGAAGTGCAAATTCAAATATGTATATTCAATATAGAAGTTTACATTCTAAAACCACATTATAAGGTCATTTGAACTATTTTAAGAAGTTTGCGTCTTTTAACACATTGAATTCACCAGATTATTGATGACATTGAACTATATTGATCTACGCGCATATTCTAGTAGTAAACCACTTTCGGATTAGGGAAATCTTTATCATAGTTCCTATAAACTAATAACGAAGTGATAAACACACAACATAACTTAATTCACAGATCTCGGGCTACCTGAAGTCGTCAAAGGTGAAACAAGTGATGGCCGACTTAGCTTTATCACAGGTAATTTATTGCTGAGTTAAGTACTCATAACATGCATTCTAAAAGTAGATATACTGTACATTCGTCTATTTACAGGTCGCCCATAAATGTGTAACGAGTCTATCGAAAAGCGAATATAGAAGACTTGTGATTGGAGTTCAACTTATACGCGATCCAAGTAACAACATTATGTTATCTATATTTTTTTGTGCCTTCGCAGGCAGACGAGCAGTGGGGCCACCTGATGGAGAGTGGTCACCGACGCCCGTAGACATCGGCAATACTGGTATCACCAACCTGCTGCCTACCGTGAGACACAGGACGTTAAGTCTCGTTTACCCAGTAAATGCACTGGCTACGGTGCCCTTCAAACCGGAATACAGTAGTGTTTTCACTCTACTGCTTTTCGGTAAAAATAGGCACCGCGGTACCCACCCAGACGGTACCATGTATAAAGGGGACCTACCACTGGTTAAATGTATGAAAATATTACAAGACTTTTGTAATGAATATTAATGAATATTATGTTTTATTATTATTCACCAGTAATATTACTGCTGGACGAACCGACTTGGGATTTGGATCCGTTGAATACGTATTTGGTGATATCGATATTATCAAACGCTGCGAAGAAGTATGGAACAACAATAATACTCACTATGGAGAAACCGAGATCCGGTAAGTGGATTTTTTTTTGTATTTAGGCTAATTACGCATTATTGTACACAAGTATACTCGTTACATCATGTGGTACATCGTAGAAGTAACATCTATGTCAAATTTGTGCAACCAAATGCCTGGTAAAGTTAACAAATATGAATCTAACGCAATATATGAAAACACAATTTTCCTTGTGAAGAAAATGAAATTGAAAGGAGAATGTCGATAGCGTAAAGTCTCATTCTATTTTTATCCAAAATTCAAAAATTAACTACTATACCAATTGGATCGTCGTTAAAAGTCACTTGATTGTAATTACGCAATGGTTAAATAGATTTATTTATTTTTATTTTTCTGCTTCGATTTTAAGAATTAGTTTTCAAGCCTCAAGAAGGAATTCTTGTAATCTATATTTTTATACTAAAGAACAAATAACTATATCCACAATCATACAAGCTTTCTAATCTGTCATATATAGAATATATGACGTACATTGACGACCCGTTTGGCGCAGTGGTTAGTGACCCTGACTGTTGCGCCAAAGGGTGTGGGTTCGATTCCTACCCGGGGAAAAATATTGTGTGATGAACATAGTGTTTTTCTCGTGCCTGGGTGTTTTTAACTTATGGTTATAATATTTATGTATTTATTTACAAAAGAAAACAAAGTTTATTTATTTATCAGTTTTCTAGTTCCCATAGTCCAAGCTTTGCTTAGTTTAGAAATATGTTATTGATACAGGATGAATCTACCCGGCACTGAATGCCACATAAAATGCCTTTTAAAGAATCGTATACTGAATTTATTTTAGTTTTAAAAATGTTATATTATTCGCCCTGCGGCAAGATGGAGTGGCGACATTCGCAAAGTGGCCGGTGTGGGTTGGATGAGAATAGCCGACGATCGGAAGCGGTGGCTTGCATTAGGGCAGGCCTATGTCTAACAGTGGACTGACACAGGATGATGATGAAATGTTATATGTTATTGGCCTTTAATTGTAAAAAAATTGCATTCCAGATGTATTCCCGTTTCTAGACCGAGTCGTATACTTGTGCTTGGGCGATGTTGTTTATGCGGGACCAACCCGGAATCTTCTGGACTATTTTGGCAGCATTGGTTTCCTTGCCCTCAATTGGAAAACCCCTTGATGTATTATCGTAAGTTGACAATTTACAACAAAATATTGACGTCTGACTCCTACATATCGTATTGGTAATGAACATATTTTTAATGTAACTTTTGGTGCCATTAGATTTTATTTGTGATATTATAAATGAGTCTATAGTAGACAATTTCCTTTTAATCAAAGTGGCATGCCTGTTATATAAAGCAAAGTCACGAGGTTCACGGCCTTGCCCGTGTTATTTTTAGATCGTTAAATATATTTTCCTAGAATAAAAAGGAAAGTAAGATGATCCATGCGTCGGATAGGCATGTAAAAATTCGGTCGACCCACAAACCAGCATTCGATTAGCGTGGTGGGATACGGTCCAAATCCCCGTAATGGAGAAGGCAGGCATTAGGGGAGACCTATGTCCAGCTATGGACTAACACAGGCTGATGATGAGAGTAAAAATTAGCTTATGTTTTTACGGATTTTATCGCGTTTATTTTACATTTTATATTCCCGACGTTTCGAACACTTTCCAGCGGCCGTGGTCACGGGGTAGACTGAGATGTCATGCGTCTTCTTGCCAGTGCTGAAGTGGGGTTTCCAGATCTTAATTTTTATTAATTATTTTTAATCTGTACTCCGACCTATGCAAAATGAACTGATTTTATCTTTACAGCCAGCTTTATTATGCTTGGGTTTAAATTTTAATTTATTAATTATGGGATCCCAAGCAGGTGGTAGAACCCAACCATCTTCTCTATCGAAATTTGGTCTTCTATATTTAATGTCACTATATGTTCCTTCACGCGGGTTCTTATTGCTCGCTTCGTTTGTCCAATATAAGAGAGGCCACAGTCACAATCTAGCTTGTACACTCCTGGGTCTTGTAGAGGAATATTGCACTTGACAGGTGGTAGGAATTGACCGATCTTCTTCAGCGGCTTGAAATAAGTTTTGATTGAAGCCCGCCTCAAAATGTAGCCAATCTTGTCAGTTACGCCTCTCACAAAAGGTAGAACAGCAGGTACTCGCTCCACTGTGGCTGCCTTCACTCGGTCACTGTGACGCTGCCGTGGCGCAGCGAGCTTGTTGTCTCACAGTACTTGCTTAACATGGTGTAGCTCAGCCACCAGGTGTTCATCATCACAGATCCCTCATGCTCTCTGAAACAAAGATTTGCCCACGGTAGCTAACTGGGATGGAATTTTATTTAATAATGTATAATATTCGCGCAAGCAATAGAAATAATTATTAGCTTATGATTCTCAAGGTGGACGTAGCTTTTAATAGATCTTTGGAAATCGGCCCAGTAGTTTTTGAGTTAATTCGTTACACTCATACACACATATCTTTCCTTTCATAATATTAGTTTGGGTAGATAATATGACACTTTTAAGACAATAAAACACTGGAATAACCTATCGTCCTTCAAACGCTTTCATAAACATTAATTATCATCATTTTCACAGTAACTAAAGCAATGTTTGTAACAGACAAAATAGCTGCATCTCCCTTTGAAGCTAACGACGAAAGTTGTTAGTTAAACAAACTAATCCTCATTCCAGTATGTCTGTCAACGGTGGACAGGAGGTCCAGAGAGCGTTTCATCGAATCCAATCATCAGATCGCCGCTTTGGTGGAGAAGTTCAAACTGGAGGGTCAGGGCATCATGCAGGGCAACATGACGGAGCACAGTCGCATCATAAATCCCAATAAGATGCAGATGAATTATGGCAAACCAGGTGGAATTAGGATCATTTGGATGTTGTACTTGTGAGTAAATTTTAAAAGCCACTAGACTGAGTGGTACGTAACAAGGACGCCTCTTTCCAGGGGTCACCTATTCGATTCCAGCAAGGAATGCCAGTATTTTTTGAATATAGTAATTTTCTATTCTGTGTAACATGTATCTATTTATGTATAGATCGTTGAATTGTAATAAGTTATGTTTATTTTGCGACAAGAAGATGTTAATTTACTATCTGCTATTTTATTTATTTTTATCTTCATTTTAAGTGTTTTTAGTTAACACAAAAATAATATCATTATAATGTAATAATTGTTTGAGAAGAATGCATGACTTAGGTAGGCAATAACCAAAACAAAGAAATTGTTTAATTTTATGCAAATAATTATTAATTATACGGTGTTATAAGCCAATATTTGTGTTATGTTAATGAGTTCATACTATCACAATGGGCTGACCTGTAATAATAGTGTTTGTTGTGAAATAAATAAATAATTTTCAGGCGAATACTGGCTTCAATTTTCAATCTAAAAAAGAATGGACTTAAACAAATGTCGATGCGGCTTCTTTCATTGCCGATATATTTTTTGATTTTGTGGATATTCTACAACGAAGCTCAGGTACGGAGATTAGCAAATTTTGAGACATGAATACTTAAAAAAATTTTAATTTTTCAATTGTATGAGTGCCTTAACAATATTGAGATTTACCGTTGCTATTATTGGTTGTTAACAAATCATTGCAGGATTTCCAAAGAGCGTTCATAACAAAGAGTGGGCTGATCTTTAACGCGATGGTCGGTACATATTTTGTGAGCATTATGAATACGATCTGTCTATGTGAGTATTCTTTGGGTAAAATAAAACATTGTGTTATTAAATATTTTGTAAGGCATATTAATGATACTGCAGAATTATCTATACTAAATTTAAAGAAGTAAATTAATATAAACATCGCAGTTCTTCCAGTCCGTTGACTTAAGAGAAGGTTGAGAAATATTTTTCAATACTAATGTAGTGGTAGAGTTATTTGTTTAGCTTGCCAAAAGTCATTTTGAATTTTTTGTGTTTTTTCTGCATACTGAAATATTTATTCGTACTAATGAATAAAGTTTTGCTTATTTCAGCGTTAAGTTTACCTATGTAACGGAAATTTTAAGTTTTGCGTAATATTCTAATCTCTTCATATACTGAAAATAAAGTTTACGAACATTTATTATTTCAAATTTATTTTTCCAAATTTATTAATTTGGCAACTTTGTTTTATTTTCTTTACAATCATAAGGTCGGCTGTTGAATAACTAAGGCATAACATCTCTGTACATCTGTACATTAGGCAAAGAAGTAAAATATGCAAAAAACCAAATATCATTATTTGAATTAATAATGCCTCAAAATAAGTTTGTATCTGTGAATTACTTACTTCATATTATTGTCAATAACGGTCCATTCGACACGTTACTATCAGAATTGAAAGCAGCGTAATTTATGAGTGTTGTCCTAATCATTTTCATGACACTAACTTCATACGTGAATTTATATCTAAGTTTATGTACTATTATTGTCAATCTTTGTATATTAGTGTGTTGATTATGTTTCGTTAAACATGATTTAGTAGGCATAGCTATCTCTTCTGTTCATTACAAAAGTGTAAAATATCAAAATCTGAATATAAATTATAACTAGCATAAAATAACATGATATAGTAAGATACTCATTCTGCATAAATAGTAACAGATTTATATGTTTACAACAGTTATACATAACTACAAGTGTAATTTTACATGCTTTTAGTGTCATTACTCACTTTTGACTTATAGTTTACGCATTTTGACATTTTACTATTTTTCAATATATTAAATATCTAATCAGTAACATTTTAATACTATAAATAACTTACAGTGTTATTTATTGTCATAAACAGTATTAATAGTATTCAGATATATATTTAGCATTGACTTTAGATGTCAATTATCTTAATGGTTCCTCATTTGGACTCATCTATTGTAAGAATAATTAAATAACCATATAATTATAAACTTAAGTATACTTTCTTATAGCATCCTCTGTTCAGTTTACATAGTAATATGTTCACTTTAAACTACAATTATATACTATAATTTATAATAATACATTCTATGACCAATGTCCAGTTAGTATCTTCTGACGTGGTCATTATTCGCACGACGATTGCTATTATGATGTTCGTTAAGAACGGACTTATCGCAGCTATGGTGAATATCTACATCACATGCATTTACGTGATGCTTGCCAGCGGTGTACTTAGGTAAATAAAATAGCATGCAATTAAACTAAATCTATTAACTAAAAATAAATTACTTTATGTTGACTGTGCCATGAATGCTACATCTGACATTTGATGTTGAGCGTAAAGACGTCACTATCTACTTTCTTCGTCGACGACGTCTCTATTAATGTTTCTTACTAAATATTTTTACTTATTATGTCTACTAAGAAATGAAAATAGATTCAAATCTTGAAACATAAAACTTTTCACTCTAAAACATATCGTGGCAGTAACCGTAATGTAAATAAAAAACGGAATCAATAACGAAATTAAGAGCCCATTTCGTTCTGAATAACCTTAGTAACCACCATTTACCTTGAAGCAATAAAATAAACTTATTTATAATAATGTTTCAGGTCATACAAAGGCTTCGAGGAGTGGTTGTTCTACCTAACCTACATTACCCACACACGATACGCGTCCGTGTTCATGCACAGGAGCATATTTAAACAGCCGACCTTCAACATAATGCCGTACAGCACGACAGAGAACTGCACAGCAATAACCAGCTTGATACAAACTTCGTCAAATCTAAACGTAAACTCAAACGCGAACTGTCGCTACGCAAGCGGGAAAGCGTTTTTGACAGAGCGCTTTGCCGCCAAAAACTTCGCCGGTGACGTTTACCAAGCGGGCGATTTCAACGCGGAGTTCAATCTTGGCATATCGTTCGCGTTCTCTTTGGGGATAATGGTGTTCAATAAGTTCCTGTATTTGATACCGTTGCCCGGATATATAACGGACAAATTTAGAGAGTAAATTGAAGTGTTAGTTTTGTATGGTTTGTAAGCTAAGAGCTTTTAAGTATCTTTGCCGTATATTTTAAGCTGCTTAAATTTATCACTGTGTTCATGTTGCAAGATTATATTTATATTACGTAAGAAAAATAAATAATAAATGAGATTGAAGTATTTAAGATTTTTTATGTAAAAGCTTGTATATATTTTTTATGTTTTATGGTCTACGTGTGCTAATAAGGCGGCGAATAGTTACCATCTATTCGTAGCCGGTTACTATTTGGCACTGAACATTTGTATTTATTTATTATCGTCATCAGGTTGGAGCCGACTGTTGAGCCTAGCGTCTCCCATGAATCACTCAAAACCATGTGTTCGACATCAAACAGGCGGTTGCCATAGTAAAACTGCAGATGCTTGCATTACGCATTATCTCTATAGAGCAGAGCGATTTGGATTTACCTCATACGCACAGCAGTGAAGGGAAACGTCTTTCTACCTTGGGTCAATTCATCAAAATTAATAAACAAATATTCTGGACCTTTTTCATACAATTTAGACTGTAAATAGTAACAACTATAATGTCAAAAACTATTCGAAGAAGACGCGTTATTGGGTGGACCGTGGCCATTTTTATAACTCACGCCACTCGCGCGATGTTTAACCAATAAAAGTGCTTGATTTTTTGGCGCCAAATCAGTTTGAAATTATCAAAGTACGACATAAAAATTTTCTTTGTATTTCTATTACGTAAATGAGATTATCGTTATGAAGTCAAGGTAAGTTTTTTTTATTAAATAAAACAAAAAATACCAAAAAAAACATTTACTTCCTTATACACCTAGCAATGTAACATTATTAACTTATTTCTTATACTTGGACGAAAATTTTAGTTTAAATCCGACGTACAAGGGCAACATCATTCAAAGATTGATTCATTAAGTAGTCCTAAAAGTTTTTAGCAGATTTTATAATCAGAACCCCTTGTCAGCCTTTAATTTTGAGAACATGCTAATCATTGATTGATGTTAAAATCGCTATCTACTTTGGGGTACGTAAAAACAACTGTCTCTTGTTGAGATTCGCTGTCAGTGTCCGATGGGATGCAGGTGCCTTCACCTAGAAAAATAACTGAGGTTATATCATGAAATGTGGTGTCTTTGTAAACAACGTACCATGGTTAAGGTCAACAACACCATGAGACTATAGTTCAGCCGGAATTAGACAGTGAAATACTATTATTTTTTGGCCGTTAGGTTGATGAACAGGCGTGTCAGGCTTTTTCTAGCCACTTGTGGCGATTTTCAACGTTGCTAGGTTGGATTCGGACGCTTGTTGCGCTCTAGGGAGATAAGGACCTGCAGGGTCCTTATATGATAGCAATATATTTTCGGTACCGAACCAAACAACGCATGTACCATCCTCGCACCAAACGCCCTATCATGTATGTGAGTGGGAAATCGGATAATATAGAATCAACGATCTCGGAAGAGGGAATTTCCTTAGGCAGCCCCTTTACTACTGACCCAATAGCACGCTTGTTCGCTCGCTTTTTGGATCTGATCCCCTGATTGCTGTCATAGGCGTCGAATTTTACATTATTAGACAGAACTGAGCGTTATTCACTCAGTTCTGTCTAAATCGGCGGGATAGAAACGGGGGGGGTTGGCTCGATTGTTATATCGAAGGGGCGGCTACCTGCAAGGGGGCATGTAGTGGGGACGTTCTGCTTTGCAGCCTTGAAAGCAAGGGTGCGGGGCAAGTGGCGCGGGCTTTCCGCTTCTTTTTGGATTCGACGGTTTTAAAGCAGTCATCGGATTGCGGATTGGGTAGCTCGACCTCCATCTCCGAGTCCGTATAGACACTGATGTCGACATAGCTATCGTCATCATCGTCCGTACAGAACAGAGTTCAGAGGGCTCCAGCGTCTCGGGGTGCGGCCATGATATTTCAAGCCATCTCCATGCCATTGCAGTACGTCTTTCTAGAGACGTCTCATCTGCATATAGTTCCATAGAACTTCAGGATTCTAAATTGGACTATTGCCAAATCTCTGTTCTTTATATATGTCAAGCTCTTTGGGGAGTGTTGTTTGTACCTATCTTCAGCATACGTTCTTAAACACCACATGTATGGTGCACCAACTCTGATGTAAAGTAACCGATAGCAACAAAATAGTGTCGTATGTAAGTATAGTGTTGTTTTTATTGATTGTCAATGTATCAGCAGTTGACAATTCATCAATAAGAACTCATGATGTATACAGTTACTGTTTCCATTGATTGCATTATTTTCATCATAAACTATAGTTTATGGTATTTCTGTTGGTAGAAGCTAGCTTAGTGATTGTTGTTAAAAAGTCAAAGGAAAAAAACGCGTTTTAATTAAATAGATAGTGTTAAATACTTTACGAAGACTCCAAATCCCAGGCTAAGTGTTCAAAGTACCATGCATTTGGTTAGTATATGAGGAAAGGAGGAGGAAAGGCAAATTGTCGAAAATGAGGGAAGAAACAAAATTTGCATTAAGGATTTGGTTAGTAATGAAATAAAGCCGGACAATCACAATACTTTAATTCTATTCCCATCATGTACAAAAGTAGAATGGTATTATTAATTTAATATGATGTTAAAAATGTGACTATAAAAATCTATCATCACAATCGCACAATACAAAAGATTCCTTGTGAAGTGTGTAAATTTTAATGTAAATTATATTACAAGAAAATGTATAATTTCTTGTCAATATTTTACTTACTTCCATAGATGACATATGATTTGTTCAGCTTGTTTATTGAAACCTGTAATTAAATTGTAAAATAGATGAAGCAGATGTTAATTTCATATAAATAAAAAGCACTTTGAACCAGATTTCAAAAATAAGGTTAGATAAAATTTACACAAATCTCACATACATAGACTATTTGGCTACAGTTATTCTTATAAACAAATAATAAATCATGTTACTTAGTATCAATTAAACTATGACTTAATTAACGCAAGTTTAGGTAATTAATCATCAAAGCCAAATGAGGTACAGAATTTTTGTATAAGTGTTTTTCTAAATGTTATGAAGAACTTTTTTTGCAACACAATTCTGGATTGCTCATATTAGGTAAACAGAGCATAGTATAAGTATTTAATATTAAACTGTTTACATTTTTTGTAAATTTAATTTCTCAATTGGCTCAAAGAGTATGGTACATATATAAACTATGCCTGAACAAAACAATATCAGTTATTTATACAACATAACCATACATCAACTTGCAGCATGGCTTATTGATGAAAATTGATAAAAGTCCATAAAAAGATGAGAATGCTAGAATATACAACATCACCATATGTCCATTTTTAAAAACACAATGAAACAAAAAATTCAGTTTTAGTCTTAAAAAACCACTATGACAAATTAAGAATAGTTCTCTTCCTGAAATTCACCTAATCGTCTGATTTTGCAAAGTCAGATAACTAGTATTAGTAAAACAACATAAGACTATGACTCTCTTACCGGTGAAAGAACAATCTCTCTATATTTCTTAAGATAAAGTTTAAGAGGATCCACATAATTATCAAAACCTAAGGCATTCATTGCATATAGTACATCTTCACCGTTTATTGTTTTGCGCTTTTCCATTTGACAGCGATCACTTGCTTCACTAGTAATGAATGATATAAACTCGGATATACACTCTTGGACACATTCTCTAGCATCTTTAGCTATCTGTAAGAAGAAAATGTAAACAATTATACAAATATCTAGAAAAAAAACTGTATCACATTTGTAAAGAAACTATCTAGAAAAATTACTATACATAAATATTTTTTATGCAGTTGAAAAATAATGATTATATATAATTATGGATGGAACTCATACTAAGCTTGAAACATTTATGAATAATGATATTTTTATATTAGAACTAAAATTTAAACACCCGAGAGCAGCAGTTAATTTAGTGTCTGCACAGTAATGCTTTACAGCAAGTGCTTAACTAAAATAAACAAAGTACCTTTCCATTTTCTGGAATTGCTTTTTTCATAATCTTGGCAATGTTTGCTATAGGTAAAAACCTGTCCTGTTCTCTTAACGGTACATTTTTACCACCACAGTTTGAGTCTGAATTATTTTCTTCTTGATCTGTAAAAAGAAAGAATAATGAACAATCTTTAATTGAAAAAACAATAAAATATAACAATTGGTTATTAAAAAGCGTCTTATTACAATGCAGGGAAGTAAATTTTTGTAATAAAATATAGTTTAAATAACAACACATTCTACAAATATCAACACAATATTTTTGACATGCTTATAAGAAAACCTTGAGTTATATATTATAAGGTTTGTGTAAAGTTTTTTTTTATTAAATTCTAAGATAATATCAAGAACTAATAGCATAGAAGATAATAAGATAATATTAATCGCAATTGATATCAAGATAAATTGGCAAAGACCAACCTAAAACATCATCAGGATTTACAACGTAAGTCTCTTCATCTACAAGAAATCCATTATCTATCCTCACTAATTCATTACCTAGCTCGTCAGATTCCATACTTGAAAATTGTTCTAAAGTGTTATTATTGAGGTATTTTTATATCAAAACTAACAATGTGAAATGAATAACCAATACACAAAAACATCAACAATTTAATAACAACGATAACAATTGTTACGCCTTGACAGTTGACTGTTGCTAGCAAAGAGTATAAATACCAAAGAAAATACTAATACTGTAGAATGTTATTTTTTGTTGTTAGTTTATTATTTTTAAATATTTTAGAGAGGGTCAATATTGCCTCTGGTCAATTATGGATTTATCGTACTGAAGAAATTAAGCTACTTTTTTAAATAAAGGTTGTATTTTATTATTTACTTTTAGTACTTATTAAAACAATATATATTCTTAATTATTTTTTCTCGAAGTATTTTCAATTTAAATTATATTATCCTCTACATACTGTGATATTTTTATATTGTCTAATGCACAATCCGGCAGCCCTTGAATGATCGGCTCGACTGCTCAACTAAATGGGCCTCATTTCCTTGCTCACTGTGTCGTTTTTTGTTTATAGACGAGCTTCTTTTGTCTATCCATGACATAGTCTAGCTCAGTTTTTACCCAAGCTACACCTTTAACAATCCCTAAATTACAAGTACTCTCATATAGGTCTGTGTGTAGGACCACAGGAGCGCCATGGTCCATTCTGGTAACTTGGCCTTACACCTTGACCTATGAGACCCCACCTTTGTTCAATATTTCTAACCGACTTCAATCAGATACTTCAGCTATGAAGCACCTTAACAATTGGTAGTATGCGTCGCAACGTTACAACCACATATTTGTACGTATTTGATGAACTCAACAATCTAACTATCTAAAATAATAAGACTTAAGAAAATACCCTATTATTTAAAAGAATACCCTATTAATTACTAACTAAACTATAAATTATTTTTTTGTTATCTGTATTCAGCTAACTTTGTGTATCAAATGTGATAATTTATAATATGTAATCTGCATCTATGCTTTATAGAACGTTGACATGGATGGGATTTGAAGAATATGGAATATGGATATTAAATAAAAACCTAAGATTCTCTTCAGAAATATGGTCAATTCATAATATTTTTATCAATTTTTTAACGACTTAAATTTAAAAAGTGACTTAAAAATATTGAATAACTGCTCAAGTAAATCGTAAGGGTATTGAAGTTAAACTATAACGTTGAAACTTAGTGTATTCAATCAGTGTTAACCAAAGTGTTAAAAAATCAATTATAATGGGTGTTCCAAAGTTCTTTAGGTATACCAGTGAGAGGTATCCTTGTCTAAATGAGCTGGTTAAGCAATATCAGGTACTGTTTTGTCATCTTTACTTATACTTCAAGAATTATCTCAAACCTTAAGAATCATTTTACAGATTGAGAAAATTTTGGTGTAATTTAGTATTTTTAATTTGCATTTGCAATCGTTGTCGTTGTTTTGTAGACATTGTTGTTTATTCAGTTTTTTGTATTTGTTTTTACAGATACCTGATTTTGACAACATGTATCTGGACATGAATGGCATTATTCACAATTGTTCCCACCCGGACGATTCAAATCCTCACTTTCGGATAACCGAGGAGAAAATATTCCAAGATGTGTTCCACTATATCAGTATGCTGTTTCAAATCATCAAACCTAAAAAACTGTTCTTCATGGCTATTGATGGGGTTGCTCCCAGAGCTAAGATGAATCAACAAAGAGGGAGAAGGTAAAAGTTCTTCTTAAACATGTCTTTATGGATATCTGTACCACGAAAATTAAAAAAAATTAAAGAGTCCTATTATATTAAGTTTGTTTCAGAAAGTTGCATAATATTGTTTAATAGTAAATGACTATTTCATACTATTACTTAATTTATAAATAGTGTTTAGGCAGATTGGATACAGCAATAACTAATTTGTAATCAAGCTTTATTTATTAAAAATTTTTTTGTCTTTGTCAACTGTAAATCAGTTAAAAATGTTTTTTTAAATATTGAGTTATTTACTTATTTGAAGATAGCCAGTATTTTTATTGATTAAAACATTTAACAATAGGAATAAACCCTGTTTATTTATATTATTAATGATATACTAAAAGGTTGCAAGTGTTGCACTAAAATGAAATTAGTATGGTGATAGATACAAGTGAAGTTAAGTCATATCATTCTTTTAATGTTACGGAACAAAATTGATCTATTAACACAGCTGTTGTATTGTCAACAATATGGTAAATGTATATATTTATATAGATATCTTAAAAATCTATGGTGAATGAAATATGAAGATACGGAACGAGAAACATATGAGAGTGGTTTATATTTTGGTAGTATTAGATTTTGCATAATTAATTTAAATTCGAGTTCTTTTTGAAGGAATTCACCATGTTGTCAAATGTCTTACCACTCTGTAAACTTGCAGATGTGTTATTATGCACTAGACTTCTATTATAATACTGTTTTTAGTAAATAAAATTGAAAAGCTTCTTTTATGATATATACTGTTTGATATTAGTTTTTAATATGCATAATTTTAACCCTCAGATTTAGAGCTGCAAGAGAAGCGGAAAAATTAGAAGAACAGGCAAAAGAGAAAGGCAAGTTAGCTTTGTACTTGTTGCTAAGTGTAAATATTTATTCCTATCCTCTGAAATTAGTTTACATGGCAACATTTATTTAACATTAATGTATTTATGTTTAGAGGACCAGGTGTTCTAGTTAAATGATGTTATATAATTTTAGTTGATAACAGAGTCAGCTTATATGCAAGTTATTTCCATCATAAACTAGATTCTGTATATAAATCATTTTATTATCAACTGTTGATAAGCACATCACTTGTATTTTATATTTGTATGGACATATGCATATTGTAGTATATGTAATTCTTATACAATTATATATATGACTTTAAACATGTATTATTTTATATAGTAAACAATCATATCTATATTTCTTTTGATTCACAGTTCCTTCTGGTGCGCCCCGTATATGCCTTCAGCTATTTAAATATTCTGTCTGTTTTAGGTGAGACTCTACCCACAGAGAAGCGCTTTGACAGTAATTGTATTACTCCAGGGACAGTGTTTATGGCTCGTTTGCATGAACAGTTGAGATATTTTGTCAAGCAGAAGATGACCACAGATCCCTTATGGGCTAAAGTTAAAGTTGTCCTATCTGGACATGAGGTCAGTATTGTGATTTACTCATAATGACTTACCTGTAAATATTACATTTTCTAAGTGTAATGCAGACCAAATTCAATGTTTTGATGTCATTTATTTATACATTTATACTTAAACTCAAAAACTTTCTAGTGTGAGAGTGGCATTAAAATAAAATATATTAATTAGTAGCAATCAAATAAATCCTAATGATAATCGCTTCTTCTATGTAAGCCTGTTTTGATTTTAAGAGCATAATTATATTGCTTTGCACTTGTAAGTTTTCAGGCAACTGCTTGACTTACATAAAAACTGTGTTTTTAAGATAGACTGGAGAGTTCCATGCTTGTTTTTGTTCTGGGCAAAACCAAATTTTCATACTGTCACTCTTAAGAAATTGACTCCTAAAAAAAAATTTTAGGCTCACATTTGACATTACTTTCAAACAACCTACCAGTTTAAACAGGTGATGTTTGCATTACTCCTTTTTTTAAAATGCTATGTGATAATTTCTTTTTATTTTAATACTTTTAGACTCCTGGTGAAGGGGAACATAAGATAATGGATTACATCCGTTGGGCTCGCTCCCAGCCTGACTATGATCCTAACACAAGGCACTGCTTGTATGGCTGGCGCTGATCTCATAATGTTGGGCATGTGCACATGAGACCGCATTTCGCGCTTTTAAGAGAAGAGGTGTATATATTATTAATCTGTTATATTTTCAATATGTAGTAGGTGATCTATAGGGAATAGAACACCAAGCAACTTCCTAGTAAATATATTAGAAAGTCATATATTATAATGGCCTTCTCCTATCTCCACAGATACATTCTTGATGCATATTATAATGACATGCAAATCATTATTAGTCTGCTAATGCTTGTTTTCTCTCCACATAGTTGTATAAAACACTACATTAAAACAGAATTTTGAGCTGCAAATTTATATCCTTTGATTATATCATAATTTTATTTAATACTGGTAAAGAACTTGTCAGCTTAATTCTTTGTCTTGGCTATGTTTTTAAAATTGTGAGAATAGCTTAATTTTTTTTCTTCAATTGTTTTTTTAATTATATAGGGAATACAATATTGTGCCCACACATTGTAAATTTTCACCATCAACAGGTCAAATTTGGAAAGACAACACAGCGCGCAACCAGTCCGGAGGAAACAAACTTTTATTTACTTCACTTATCTTTACTAAGGGAATATTTAACACAAGAATTTATAGAAATCAAAGAGCATCTGCCCTTTGAATATGATATAGAGAAGATTGTTGATGATTGGGTATTGATGGGTTTTTTAGTAGGGAATGATTTTATTCCCAATCTACCCAATATGCATATAAGCAATGATGCTCTACCTCTTTTATATAAGACATATACAACAGTTTTGCCAACATTAGATGGTAAGTATGAGATATGCTTAATCTTTTTTTACTATGGAGGGAGTTATTAGAGGTTTTGGTGTTATTTTTATTAATGTACTTACATTTTAAGGTTATATAAACGAAGCTGGTGATTTGAATCTAGCTAGATTTGAGATTTTTATGCAAGAGCTGGCAAAAATTGATAAGGAAAAGTTTCAAGACACCTACACCGATTTAAAGTACTTTGAAGCCAAGACTGGTAGAAGGCCTAATGCAATGGAGCGTAAAGAGGTATGTGTTTTATATTTTTTTAATGTAAACTTAGCTATAAAAGATTTTGGTTGACGACTTATTAATGATTATTAAATTAATAACTGTACAGTAAGAATGATGCTATGATGTTGCTTTAAATTAAATTGTTTAACTTTAACTTTGTTGTTTAGCTATTTATTAAAGATAAATGATATACAACATGCACAATAGATACTTAAAAAAAAAGGTATGGGTCATGTTTTCCACTCAATTTCTGTTCTTTTGTTATATTCATAATAAAATATTTTTACAGTGGATTTATTACATTTCAGAGTAATAACTTTCTGTTTCACTTAAAGTAATATATCTTGGCTGATAATAGATGTAAAACTAAATATATGGTTATGATAACCAAATCGGTCTATTAGCATCAATGTATGAGTGGATATGAAATCCAAGCATGCATTATTATTATAACAATATTATTCTTTTATAGAAATAACATTTCTGTTTCTATTACAGTACAAACCAAATAATGACGACACATTCAATGTAAATGTGGAGGACATCAAAGGCCAACAGGCCTGATGATGAATTGCAAGCGCTAATAAATGCCACAGAGGAAATGGTAATTATGATTTATATATTTCTTGAGCATTTTCAAAAAGAATTAGCAATCAGTAGATGAGATAGGTTTTGCCAGTTTAACAAGGTTAAGGCTGACTATTCATATCTAAAATTATAATATAATTTCCTCCTAGTCGATTCCCTATTAGATGAGGCAACTGTGCAGAAGATATTACAGTCCTCAAATGTACAAATGCGCAAACCGATGGTGCTTTTCCTCTTCCTTCACTTTCATAGTCCGATAACCAGATACCGTCTTGGACGGATAACCGACACGACCGGAGAGAGATTAGGCGCAGGACCGACTTTTTACATGCCCATCCAATGCATGATACATCCTACTTTTCAGACAATTTGGTGATCGGCCTAAACTGCCCTAACCGATAGGAAACAACAATGAAAATTTGTAGCATCCCTGCTGGATTTGAACCCACAATCTCCTATTTCTAAAGCCAAGCCCTTACCACTAAGCTATGGAGGCAGTTAATCTCATCTTAAATATTCCTAGGTTTTAAGGGGGGGGGGGGTAGGGTTTTCAGGGTTCAAATATTATAAAGATGTAGCTTTGGAAGTAGGCGTGTTTCGAACGACTGCCTGAGATGTAACCGCTCAGCGGGAAGTCAGCTATTTCTCAATATCTTTTGTTATTGTCCCTAAGCAGTTTACAGAAAGGTCTTAGACAGGGTCGTTGTAACGGTACCTGGTGTTGCTTTCGAAGCAGACGCGGAGTGTAACAGTCGTGTTGTATTTTCTTACTCCATTTCGTTGTGATATTTTTGTTGTTCGCAAAATGCCGAGAAAAGTTTCAAGAGAGTGTAGGGTAGAAAGGAGACTGCTAAAAAGTTGCATCAAGCTAAAAAAAATACTTCCTCCGCATAAACGAAGAAACGATGACGATATTGTGGCAAGGAGTACGTCAACGAAAAAAATCAGACTAAGTTTTGGCCAAACAGTTGGTGAAGATACAAATAAGCATTTCAGAATCATTGATTTTCTATTAGTTTTTTCAACAATTTCTACGTAAGTGAAGTGTGCAGTTTGTGGTAGTACAGTATCATTTTGAGTGTTGTGGCAAATTTACTATACTCTATGGTCCCGGTATTGATGATTCTATGTGAGTAAAATAAAAAATAAATAGCTTACTAAGTTTTATCAGGGTCTTTTCGCTACGAAAAACTTTAAACGCGTTTTTCTCAAATCGATGTTTTTTGAGTCGGTGCACTCTGTATCTCAAAATCTATTCAACCGATCGTTCTCAAATTTTTACAGTATTTCCTTACATAATTTATGAGGTAACCCTGTTGAGATTTTTTCGTTTTTGATTTTATTTTTTTATTATTAACAACAATAGTCATGAATTTAGGCCAAAAATCAGTATTTTCACTTTCAAGTCTTGTAAAAAGTTCAAAAATTAAAAAAAATGGAAAAACTCGACAGTGATACCTAGAGGGACATAAAAATTAAAGGAAAACTTTGGTTATTTCATTTCAGATGATCCAGTGCTGAGGTATGACGTGCACCGCAAAATGTATTTTTTCTGAGGCGCCTGCGAAGAATTGCTGCCATTCGGTCAATTTTTCAACAAATATTTCACAGAATATAGTTCGTAGTAGTAATTACTACTCTTTAATGAGTGATAATAATCAGAAATAAATTTACTTTCACCGTACGTCCAAAAAAATCTGTAAAAATCTGTTTTTTTCTGCCTTCAAAACCCCTTAAGTGCCATACACCTATAGCCATTTCAATCTTAAAGTGCTTATGCTTTTTAACGTATTTTTATGTAATTAAGTTCACAAGTATTCCAGAGCCACTTTGGGTACATATATGATAGGGATAATAACCTATTAACTAACTGAATAATATATAAAATTTATATTATTTCTGTACTGCAACTGATTGTTTGTTTGTGCCTTTAAATGAACTTTTTCTAATTTCTTCACAGTATATGGATGACATGGATGACAATGATGAAGAGGAGTATGAAGAAACCAGTGATGGTAAGTCATATTTGAAATTTAGATGGACAATTAAAACAAGCAAAACTTTAGTTATATAACACTAGTAAAGTGACTTAGTCATTTCACAGGTACTACTAGTTGTAGTTCTTTGTACATGATATTTTTTTGTGAGATTTATTTCTTTTCTGTCTAATACTATTGTGATTATGATAAGCACACTGCAAATGGCTCCTTATAACAATGGATTATAGATAAAATTGTATTATTGAATATCAATTTGCAATAGTAAAGACATCACTTGTGGTAGGTCCCCTTTTTACAAGAGACTGTTTGGGTGGGTACCACCGCGGTGCCTATTTCTGCCGTGAAGCAGTAGTGTGAAAACACTGTTGTGTTCCGGTTTGAAGGGCACCGTAGCCAGCGTATTTACTGGGTAAACGAAACACCCTATGTCTCACGGTAGGCAGCGCTTTGGGGATACCACTGGTATGGCCAATGTCTATGGGCGTCGGTGATTACTTCCCATCATGTGGCCCGACTGCTAGTCTGCCTGCGTATGCCATAAAAAAGATCTAATTAAAGCAAGGTACCTTGACCGAAATTCTCTGGATAACTTTGTATTTTTTATAAAAAAGAAGTTGGTTGGTCATTTATCTTATAGCATTGATACTTTAATATTATCTTTACATTTTTTTAGTTATATTTTTATGATGGGTAAACCAAATTTTCATACTGTCACTCTTAAGAAATTGACTCCTAAAAAAAAGTTTTAGGCTCACATTTGACATTCCTTACAAACAACCTACCAGTTTAAACAGGTGATGTTTGCATTACTCCTTTTTTTAAAATGCTATGTGATCATTTCTTTTTATTTTAATACTTTTAGACTCCTGGTGAAGGGGAACATAAGATAATGGATTACATCCGTTGGGCTCGCTCCCAGCCTGACTATGATCCTAACACAAGGCACTGCTTGTATGGCTTGGACGCTGATCTCATAATGTTGGGCATGTGCACACATGAACCGCATTTCGCGCTTTTAAGAGAAGAGGTATGTATATATTATTAATCTGTTACATTTTCAATATGTATTAGGTGATCTATAGGAATAGAACACCCAAGCAACTTCCCCGTAAATATATTACAAAGTTGTGTATTATAATGGCCTTCTAACTTGTTTATCGCCACAGATACATTCTTGATGCATATTATAATGACATGCAAATCATTATTAGTCTGCTAATGCTTGTTTACTCTCCACACAGTTACACTACATTAAAACAGAAATTTGAGCTGCAAATTTATATCCTTTAACTATATTATATCATAATTTTATTTAATACTGATAAAGAACTTGTCAGCTCAATTCTTTGTCTTAGCTATGTTTTTAAAATTGTGAGAATAACTTAATTTTTTTTTCAATTGTTTTTTAATATGTAGGAATACAATATTGTCCCACACATTGTATATTTCACCATCAACAGGTCAAATTTGGAAAGACAACACAGCGCTAACCAGTCCGGAGGAAACAAACTTTATTTACTTCACTTATCTTTACTAAGGAATATTTAACACAGAATTTATAGAAATCAAAGAGCATCTGCCCTTTGAATATGATATAGAGAAGATTGTTGATGATTGGGTATTGATGGGTTTTTTAGTAGGGAATGATTTTATTCCCAATCTACCCAATATGCATATAAGCAATGATGCTCTACCTCTTTTATATAAGACATATACAACAGTTTTGCCAACATTGGATGGTAAGTATGAGATATGCTTAATCTTTTTTTACTATGTAGGGAGTAATTAGAGGTTTTGGTGTTATTTTTATTAATGTACTTATGTTTTAAGGTTATATAAACGAAGCTGGTGATTTGAATCTAGCTAGATTTGAGATTTTTATGCAAGAGCTGGCAAAAATTGATAAGGAAAAGTTTCAAGACACCTACACCGATTTAAAGTACTTTGAAGCCAAGACTGGTAGAAGGCCTAATGCAATGGAGCGTAAAGAGGTATGTGTTTTATATTTTTTTAATGTAAACTTAGCTATAAAAGATTTTGGTTGACAACTTATTAATGATTATTAAATTAATAACTGTACAGTAAGAATGATGCTATGATGTTGCTTTAAATTAAATTGTTTAACTTTAATTTTGTTGTTTAGCTATTAATTAAATATAGATGATATACAACATGCACAATAGATACTTAAAAAAAAGGTATGGATCATGTTTTCCACTCAATTTCTGTTCTTTTGTTATATTCATAATAAAATATTTATTCAGTGGATTTGTTACATTTTAGAGTAATCACTTTCTGTTTTACTTAAAGTTATATATCTCGGCTGATAATACATGTAAAACTAAAAATAATGCCATGATATATGGTTATGAGCGGTCTATTAGCATCAATGTATAAGTGGATATGAAATCCAAGCATGCATTATTATTATAACAATATTATTCTTTTATAAAAATAACATTTCTGTTTCTATTACAGTACAAACCAAATAATGACGACACATTCAATGTAAATGTGGAGGACATCAAAGCCAACAGGCCTGATGATGAATTGCAAGCGCTAATAAATGCCACAGAGGAAATGGTAATTATGATTTATATATTTCTTGAGCATTTTCAAAAAGAATTAGCAAATAGTAGATGAGATAGGTTTTGCCAGTTTAACAAGGTTAAGGCCGACTATTTATATCTAAAATTATAATACTATGTCCTAGTCGATTCCGACTACGGCGGCCGATCTTCATTAGATGAGGCAACTGTGCAGAAGATATTATAGTCCTCAAATGTACAAATGCGCAAACTGATGGTATGGCTAGTACCGATAACGGATACCGTCTTGGACGGATAACGACACGACCGAGAGAGATTAGGCGCAGGACCGACTTTTACATGCCCATCCAATGCATGATACATCCTACTTTTCAGACAATTTGGTGATCGGCCTAACTACCTTAACTCAATAGGAAGCAACAATGAATATTTGTTGCATCCTGCTGGATTTGAACCCACAATCTCCCATTTCTAAAGCCAAGCCTTACCACAAAGCTATGGAGGCAGTTAATCTCATCTTAAATATTCCTATAACATAGCAAAGGTAGTATTAAAGCAGCAGGTTTTAAAGGGTGGGGGCGAGTAGGGTTTTGAGGGTTCAAAAAAAGTAATTTTTTTTCCAGCATATTATGAAAGTATAGTAACTTAAGAATGTTGTCTGTTAATAGGAAGTCGATCGGAGCAAAACTCATAAAGATATAGCTTTGGAAGTAGGCGTGTTTTCTGAGCTGTAACTCGCTCAGCGGAAGTCACTATTTCTCAATTTCTTTTGTTATTGTCCCTAACAGAAAGGTCTTAGACAGGGTCGTTGTAACGGTACCTGGTGTTGCTTCATTTTCGAAGCAGATGCAGAGTGTAACAGTCGAGTTGTATTTTCTTACTCTATTTCGTTGTGATATTTTTGTTGTTCGCAAATTGCCAGAGAAAAGTTTCAAGAGAGTGTAGTGTAGAAAGGAGACTGCTAAAAGTTGTATCAAGCTAAAAAATACTTCCTCCGATAAACGAATAAATAATGACAATATTGTGGAAGGAGAACGTCAACGAAAAAATCAGACTAAGTTCAAACAGTTGCTGAAGATACAAATAAGCATTTCAGAATCATTGATTTTCTTTAGTTTTTAACAATTTCTACGTTAAGTGAAGTGTGACGTTGTGGCAGTACAGTATAATTTTGAGTGTTGTGCAAATATACTATACTCTATGGTCCCGGCATTGATGATTCTATGTGAGTAAAATAAAAATAAATAGCTTACTAAGTTTTATCAGGGTCTTTTCAGCTACGAAAACTTTAAACGAGTTTTCTCAAATCATGTTTTTGAGTCTGTGCACTCTGTATCTCAAAATCTATTAACCGATCGTTCTCAAATTTTTACAGTATTTCCTTACATAATTTATGAGGTAAACCCTGTTGAGACTTTTTTCGTTTTGATTAAATTTTTTTATTATTAACACATAGTCATGAATTTAGGCCAAAAATCAGTATTTTCACTTTTAAGTCTTGTAAAAGTTCAAAATTAAAAAAAATGGGAAAACCGAGTGATACCTAAGGGACATAAAAATTAAAGGAAAAACTTTGGTTATTTCATTTCAGATGATCCAGAGCTCAGGTATGACATGCACAAAATGTATTTTTCTAAGGCGCCTGAAGAATTGCTTCCATTCGGTCAATTTTCAATATTTTTCAACCAATATTTCACAGAATATAGTTCAATTACTACTCTTTAATGCATAATAATCAGAAATAAATTTCACCGTACGCCCAAATAAAATCTGTAAAACCTGTTTTTCTGCCTTCAAAACCCTTACCCTTAGCTATACCATAGCCATTTCAATATTAAAGTCTTATCTTTACGTATTTATGTAATTAGTTCACAAGTATTCAACCATTTGGGACATATATGATGAGGATAACCTATAAACAATGAATATTGATTTTGTATGCAATGATTGTTTTGCTTTAAATAAACTTTTGAATTTCTCCAACAGTATTTGGATGACATTTAGATGACAATGATGAAGAATAAAGAAAAAAGTCGTAGGTGTATACTAGAGGACATAAAAATTATAAAGGAAAAACTTTGGTTATTTCATTGTCACTACTCAGTTGTAGTTCTTGCATACATGATATTTTTGGTGAGAGATTGCTTCATTCGGTCAATACTATTTGATATGTAACACACTGCAATGGCTCTTTATAAATAGATTATAGATAAAATAATTTATTGAACTATCAATTGCAATCAGTAAAGAATCACTTTGGTAGGTCCCCTTACAGGAGACCGTTTAGGTGCGTACCACGCGTGCCATTTCATGCTAAGCAGTAGTTTATTAACACCGTTTGTTCCGGTTTGAAGCGACCGTAGCCATTGGTATTTACTGGGTAAACGAGACTTAACAATATGTCAAATTTACGGTAGGCATGTGTTGGCATACCACTGTATTGTGCCTTAATGCTTCTAATCTCACGGTATGGCATGTCATGGTGAATGTCGAGTGATTACTCAACCAGTGTGGCCTGACTCATAGTCTGATTTGCGATGGCCATAAAAAAGATCTAATTAAAGCAAGGTACCTTGACCGAAATTTCTCAGTATAACTTTGTATTAAAAAAGAAGTTTGGTTGGTCATTTATCTTATAGCATTGATACTTTAATATTATCTTTACATTTTTTTAGTTATATTTTTATGATGGGTTATTTTTTTGAGAACAATACCTGTTTTCAGAAACCCATTTGATATTGAATACATAAAAATACATAGAGGTCACTTATAATTTTTATGTGCTATCAAATATCTAACATCGAAACCAACAATGTATAGCAAGCCGATTCTTGTATTATTTATTCTATGTGATACTCACTTCTCTTTCAGAGGAAGCTAATATTGAAATGGAGTTTATCCTCCACAAAAAAGATTATTATATGAATAAATTGGACTACTCCAAAGTCACCGAGTAAGTATATGTTATTTTCTTTATTTGTTGCATTGTATAAAATTTTCTTTGTTTAAGGAAAATGTTTACTATTTGCTTATAACATCATAGTATTTTCGATATGTAGCAATATGGCCAGAGTCAGTGCACCAACATGAAAGTCAATTTAGTAATTTACATGTCCTTCCTTTCAAATCTAATGAAAATATTTAGCTTTACAAAAGACTTTTGATTGATAGAATGTTTTATTCCTTCCACGCATTACATTATTATTTTTTTTTTATTGTACCCATATTTCCATGATAATTTGTATATTTCCTAAAAGATAAATCTTTATATAAGTGCTTGCTAATTGATCAACTTTGTGAATATACAAAGAAAGGCTAATAATACTAAATTACTTAATTTTTATTGCTTCTACTTAACAAATTTACATGGAATGTTCTAGCACCAGCTAAGCTATTTCTCATGCCACAATGGAACTTATGGTACTATTACAAGGGTTGTCCGTCATGGTGCTGGTATTACCCCCACCACTATGCGCCCTACATATCGGATATCAGAGGATTTAAGGATCTGAAGATCGAATTTGAGCTGGGAGATCCTTTCAAGCCTTTCGAACAGGTATTTTAGTATTATTATAAATTGTTTACGCATCTTTAAACCGACGATGCGGGGTTCTGGTGCCACTAACCGCATTTGATGTTTGTGTGCGGACAAACAAGGTATTAAGTATCCTGGAGCACTATTCATCAGACTAAGTTATTATTATCTGATTATTATTAAATTGTGAAGTGAGTGCTCTGCCAAGCGAGAGCGTTGATGTCCGCTTGACTTACGTTCATGTCTCAGGTGCTTTATGTTGCGTCCCGTTAAAAATGGAATAGTACCCTTTACTTCTTAGATATAGTATTCAAGTGGTTCAATAGTCGCCTAACACGTCAACCAGGTTCTGACGTACCATCTTTCCAATTGTCCGTGTTGGCAGAAACTATTGACATCACCACTCACTTTAGTTTATAGAGTACAATAATGTCATGTAAATTTTAATTGTTTATTCACGCATTATTTATCGTTATTTGAAATAATATACTCTAGCGTCAATAAATTCAATGTAATTGATTCAAATCGTTGAACATGAAAGTACTAATTAACTTCTTGATTTAGCTTTGCAAATTCATGGTGCTAAAAACACTGACATCTTACCAAAATGGAAATGATTTGTGCGATGTACATTATAAGCTTGTACTTCATTATAAAAATATATTTTTTATGTTTTAAATTTATTTAAAAAGAAAAAAGTTTTAAACAACAATAAATTCCTTCGTGTAAGTAGGCACAAGATCTCGTAAATGGTATTTGAGATATTACTTTATGTAAGAATATACAGGCTTTTCAATATATATACATGATGATAGAATTGATGTAGCTCATAAGAAATAATTAATTATGTATATACTGCATCTGGTATTTAAAAGATGACAAAATAGCCTCCATGGAATTTTTCGCGTGTCTTCTAGGTCGGAGGCTCATATATCGAACTGTGGTAGGTCTTTGAATATCAATAAGAAAGTTTACAACTTCATATTGAATAAAGAATTTAATTTGAAAAAAAAAAAAATCGAACAATCAAAATTTTTCAGCTACTTGCAGTGCTTCCTGCAGCCAGCAAACACTTACTGCCTACCCCATTCCACGATCTGATGACGGATGAAGATTCTCCAATAGTTCACTACTATCCAGTGCACTTTGAAACTGATCTTAATGGGAAACGAAACGACTGGGAGGCCGTGGTGCTTATACCGTTTATTGACGAGGTGAGGAAATAATTTGTATGTCATGTTACTGTGATCTAGAATAATTGCAGAAAACAAAACTGATTGCACGAAGACGTGAATTGTCCTTTCTGGTCAATACCGTCAAACTTTAACACCGTGCGATTTTTCCATAGATCGCGATAAATAAGTATGTATTAAAGTGCTATTTTTACAGAAATATTTATTAAATTTTTGATTCGCAATTTTCTGGGAGTGTTTTAACTTAATTGAGTGAAAGGAAAACATTTTTGTCTGTCTTCATATTTAACCTCTTAATCGATATGTGTAAGTGCCTAAAATTATCGTGCCGTTCGATAGCACATATGCAAATAGTTATAGATCTACATTGTTTTATCGTCAGCTTGTGTTAGTCCACTGCTGGACATAGGCCTCCCCTAATGCACGCCTTCTCCATTAGAGGGTTTTTGGACCGTATCCCACTACGCTGGTTTGATGCGGGTTGGTGGGTGGATAGAATTTTTACATGCTCATCCGACGTATGATCATTTTACTTTTCAAACAATCGGGTGATCGGCCCAAATTGTCCTAACTAACCAGAAAACAACGATAACATTACGTTGTTTCTTCGCGGGCTTCGAACCCACGACCTCCGGTTTAAAATGCAGGGGCCGATGCCACTAGGCCACGGATGCGATTGTTTACTTAGATTGTCTAAATTTTCTCATCTCTATGGTAATTGACACTGATTTTAGAGGGATGTAACCAATGTGAACTAAACCATGGTTCTGCTTGTCAGGCAAATCTCCTGTCGGCGATGGCGCCTTGCTATCAACGCTTGACCGAAGAGGAGCTCAGAAGAAACAGTCATGGTCCAATGTTAGTTATAATTGGACCCCGGTTAGCTTAGGTATGTATATAACTGGCGACTTCACATAAATTTTTCCATTAATCATAGTTCTATTTAGATATTTTTTGCTTTAGAATTCATAAAAAGAAGCGTAATTCTTTATATCTTAGATTCAATCTTGGCATTGTTTACCAGAGCCATGGCATATATATAAATTATTAGTTTATTTGGTTTTGCTTTAGAATTTATATTTTACAATAGAAATAAAATTGTAGAAGCGTAACCCGTTACTACGATATAGCGTCATCTAGCGATCTTATGTATCATTTGTAGCCGCATTGTCAATCCACTAACAGCAACCGTTTATATTCGGCAAGACCTTATTGTTAAGACTTCATTTGGCTATAGTAATGGTATAGCAACTTGTTTAGAAAACTGGAGGAAAGTTTGTTTAATTGAAATTTCATTTCCTAGCTGTAAATACACCACAAATACGTCTGATACAACAGCATTATCTTTTCCTATGTCATAGAAACTCTCAATATTTATGTACTCAAATGATTTAATTTTAGGTACTGCCTTAGCGCCTGCCTATTTTCCCTCAATACCCGAGAACCACGCGGTGGAAATCCGCGTTTGGCGCACGGAGCTCGACGTCCCAGAGTCGAATCTTAAGAGGGGAATGTTGCCAAATGCTAATAGGGAACTCGTCTATCCCGGCTTTCCTACTATGCGCCATCTAAAGTATAAGGTACGCACTCATACTTTTAATTATGCACATTTTCAGAACAATAATGATATACTAAACAACCATTTCTGCGGCCTTGTGGCATTGCTTTATAAACTAAACTTCGTGTGTTCAAATCCTGCGGAAAAACTTTTCTCGTTGATTATGGTCCGATATTGCAATACGAGTAATACGAGCTATGCTATATATAAACGGGTAAGAAGTCGGTTCCTAATCGAAGTTTACCTTTTGGGTTGTAAACGTTAGACACCAGTCTTATAAAAACTATTATGCAATTAGATCTGGATGACTTTGATACCGACCCCATGATGCCTTAAGAGAATGAGCGAGAAAGAAGTTATGAAAGATGAAAATGTAACATTCAATTATTAGATCCGTAAGAAAATCGTTGATTACTCGTTTACATTTCCAGACGAAATTAAGTAAACGTCAAGTGAAAGTGTTCGACCAGCCGTCGCGCAACGAAAACATGATCGTCAGTATAATTCGCGACGAGAGGTACAATCCATAGAGGCGGTGGCAAGGGAATTGCTCGGGAAAGTCATTTGGGTCGGATGGCCCCATCTCACGCAAGCCAAGTGAGTTATTATGATGTTTTGTTTTCATTTATACAGGCAGACCCCGTTTTTAGGCACTTGTTAGGTTCTTGAGTATACAGTCGCCAGACCGTCGGCATCCAGCTCCGTATGCCTAACTCACGTACCTTCTGTACGTGTGGCATCCACTTTTAGCAAAAAGTGTCGGCTAACTAGTTTACAGGGACGGTAGCTTCCTGCTACTCTAGATAGACGTTAGATGAAGCTTACGAAGATAAGAATCTGAAAGCATAACATTAGTGATAAAAAAAAATGATCGAAATATGTGACGTAATAGAAACGACGACAGTCGTGGACTGCCCGTGTAAATGTACTAGCTGTTGCTTTTGTTTTCTTATATTTATTAATTATATAGAACAATTTACTTAATTAAAAACGGTTATCACAATGTTAAAACAGACACACGTACTTTATTTATTTGTACAGTTATAGCAATCTACATTCATAGTCTTGTGATGTAAGCTGTTGTTTTATTTTTGATATTTTGCATTTATATGTAATGGTACAAAATGCGATACTCAATGTTAAGTTTAAAACTAATATCTGTATGTTATGTTGAAATATTTAACTGATTTCAACACATAAATTATTCTGTAATAAATATATCTAAAACATCATACTCTATGTTAAGGAGCAATCGTTTTGTCCGGATCGATTAAGTTTCTTTTCGTATATTGTGTGTGGCTAACAATCTGCAAAAGAAATAGTCAAGAGAATAAGAAAACAAAACTTACAAGCCATGTCACAGTTTTAAATTTTTTAATTTTCCATATTTTCAGGGTGTTATCAGTATCGAACGAGAAAGTTCGTCTTCATCACATAGATCAACAGAACAATAATTTAAACGGTACTCCCAGTTTCTCTACTGAAGAAAATCATGGAAACTTGCACAAACAATGGATCGCTGAACGCTCAACAGTAATTGAACAGTAAGTATTGATCAAATGCTATGTATTAATCCGAAGAAATTGCTTTAGACTTTTATATTAGATACAAGATTTTTTTTTATCTTTTAAAGCAGGGAAGTCATTAATGGTTTTATTTAATATTTTATTTCCTTTACAGCAATATGAATCGTTTGGGTATTGAGCTTGGAGATGTCAGTGTAATCGTTCATGCAGCGAACCTAACAGGTAAAATATTTTTAGATACAAAAATATGTTTAAAATATGTTTTTGTGAATTTTTGGCTGATTTTCTAAAGTTTATGTTAACCTGTGGCTTACAAAATAGTAAAGAATCTGTGATTACGTTTGTATAAAGCAATACTGTTTAATTCGATTTAAAAGAAATTTTTAACAAATTTAATACTATGTTAGTATTACTACTAGTTCTATATTATTACTCAATTTTAGGCCCTTATTTGTCCTTACAATTGTTTTCAATCAAGTTATTTGCAGTATTCGTTCATATTTTTTTAAAATTACATACAATATCTATAAATGACTGAAATAAGATATTAAATGGGTGTAAGTATTGTTACCCGTTTAACCGCCCAGAATGCCGCAAAGTAAAACATTGTAGCGTTCTTATTGTTGAATTGTCGCCCAAATGTCAATTCATCAATATGAAAAAGGAAGAAAAAGAGAATAAGATAGATAATACGAACTAGGGGATATATTATTTGCAAATGTCTGCAAAAGTGCACAAATGGCGTAAAAAGCCAACATGTTCTTATCGGTGAAACGCGGCTATTTTCAATCCCCACCCGATATGGAAATTATAAGATCGCCCACGGCTACGCCAATCGAAATAAGACTTTATTAACGTAATTCCTTCTCCCATTTGGCTAATATATGAGACGTGCACTGTACTGTTGGTATCGAAAGCGGTGTCGTGCATCAGGGGAGGCCTATGTCCAGCAGTGGGCCGACACGGGCCGATGATGATGATGATGACTGTTGCAGGCTACAAGTACATAATCCAGGACGAGTGCCGCATGGCGCTGGAGCCGCAATGGAGCCCGCGGCCGTGCGGCTACGCGCTGCAGGCCGTGGTGCGAGGCTCGCGCGTGGAGGGCGCTCCGCTGGCGCCGCTCGCCTTCCGCAGCCCCGGAGAGGCCTACCCGCCCGGCGACAGGGTCTTCCTGCTCACCCACGGCCAGTACTACGGCTGCTTGGCCACGGTGCGTCCCGCTTCAGCCTTTAGGATGTCTCACTTTCGAGACCTCCGGATTATAAACCACACGGCCTCACTACTAAGCTAAGGAGGCGGTTAAGTACAAATACTTTGAGTAAAAAGTTTAGTTATAAATTGTGTGTAACATCTGAAATCGTTGCAAACAAATCGAGTGACAGCGCAAAAAATGTAAATTATCGCTTAATTAGACGGTCTTGGCGTTGTTAAGTCGGACTTGATTAGTATAATATATTCTACATTTTATTTGAAGTAGTCACAAAGCCCACATTCTGACGAAAACGACACCTATAACTAAACTAGTAGTTTAAAAAGTTCTACATTCTATATATAATAAAAATACTGAAGATGAAACATATCTGATATTGTTTAATTTTTTTTCGTCAGTTTTAATTTCATGCAGTTTTTAAACAATATTGGAATGTTTATCAAACTAGTTGACTTAACAAAACCATAATTATAATGTCAACATTATAGTTTGGTGTTACACTTATTTTCTTAAATTCTACATATAATTTACCTTGGGTTAACGTAAGTGTGGTTAGATTGAAAAAAAATACAACAACCCTTCAATTACTTAAGTTATTAGCCCGAACCGAAACAAACTCGCAATTAATTAATATCAATATTTATATATTTGATTTGGTTTCTCCAGGTGGTCGACTCGGAGGCCATCCGCAGCGGCCGCATCAAGGTGTCGGTGCAAGACAGCTTCGAGCCCGCCGTGAGCTGCGACGCCTCCGCCAGCCCCTACCGCTCGGCCAACCACGCCGCGCCTCTTGTGGTGAATGCTTAACTAAAATGCTCTTTCTGCAACCTATACAGAATCAAATGAAATTCGGATTTGTGTAAATGTAACCGCCTCTGTGGTGTAACGGTCATTTTTAAATCGAAACTGTTACTTTTGAGATTATGAAGTTGGACTTACCAACGAGCTCTACAGCTGCGTATAAAAAAATTAGATTTAAGTACAGACCGTAAAAGTTTCCGTGGCTATATAAACAGGAGGCCGTGAATTCTAATTCCTCGGCGAAATAACTTGTTATCTGTGTTTTATGGCTGCTTAAAACTATTTGGACCGATTACCCAATTTTCTGAAAAGTGAGATGATCCATGCGTCGGATAGGCATGTCAAAAGTCGGTCCACCCACTAACCCGCATTGGACCAGCGTGGCGGGATACGGTCCAAATACCCCCTATGGAGAAGGCGGTGCATTAAGGCAGGCTAAATCCAGCAGTGGACGAACACAGGCTGATGATGATGATGATGATATCGTTGTCATCTAATTTGATTCTACTGTATATTGGCAATCAAATGTAGTTAAAAATATTTATAAACTATGTTACCCATAACAACGAAATTGTGTCTTCATATGGCGCTATTATTGGCGGCTTTATAATTGATAATTCGCTTATAATTATAAGTGTTATAATTATAGTTACGAATTATAATTCGTCATTTGCAAGGCGAAACCACTTCATTGCTATGGGTAACTTTGGTTGCATATAAAACCTATGTTGGCTCTGGCATAGTACGCAATATTTTCGTAACGATGTTTTTATATTAATACCTTCAATAATTTCTTAACCTTTAATGCAGGCATATCGGCTCAATTGATGTCCCGGATCACTGGCACCGTTCTAATAATACTCGGCGAGAGAAACAACCTGCCAACCGAAACGCAAAACAAGTTCAACATCGGTCTCAATCTCAAGTTTAATAAGAAGGTAAATATAAAAACTGAGTATTAAAATACTATGCAAATAATACAATTTATTATTTATCTAGTCTAGCCAATTTACACTTGATAAATGTGAATGACTTAATGTTAAATATTAATAACAAGAAAATGTGTGTTTATTGAACTGGTGATAAGACTCATGCGATGTTTTACGTACAAAAGTGTCCGATATTTTGGTGTTAACAGACTCTGATATTAGACTTTGTAAACGTTAATTTTGTCTTCAAACTGGCTTAGCAATTATTTGATATATTTTTATAATTGTTAGTCATATGTTATTGAAGTTAACATAGACAATTATATTTTATTTAATGTAATGTAGTATTTTAAATAATGGTTAAGATAATTTTATCTATCCAGTAACTGCACTGATTCATAGCTATTAACATCTGAAACTAAAGTAAACAAATGCATTGGTATAACTAAAGGCTATATAAATACTGTTATTTTTGAATAAATATTGAACTAAGTCTTGTTTAAGCGAAAATTACACATTACTGGTTAAAACGACATTTAAAGGACACAAGGAACACTTTCCAGCGGCAGAAATGGGGATATAAAATATAATAAACAATGGCCGTTTATTCAAATAATAATAAATTAATAATATTAACTAGCTTCGTATTCGAACGTAGAACCAGGAGGTGTCCGGCTACACTCGCCGCTGCACCGTGAGCAACGCTTGGCTGTACTCGGGGCGCTGCGTGGAGCTGGTGAAGGCGTATGCGCGTCAATTCCCCGACATCTTCGACAACCTTCCTCATTATTTCGACAGGAACGTCGTCTTCGAAGCTGACCTGTGGCCAGGCGAACTTGGGTGAGTGGGACTGTCAATATTTATACATGTAATTACATGTTTTTTGGTTTACTTCATCTGCTTAAATGATTGAAAGTATCAGATGAAGGAAAATATTTATGCTTTGTAATCACAATAAAATATGGAAAAAGTCGGTCCAGGCATGTAAAAAGTCGGTCCACCCACCAACCGGCATTAGACCAGCGTGGTGGGGTACGGTCCATAACCCCCTAATGGATAGGGGTATATTAGGGGAGGCCTATGTCCAGCAGTGGACTGTCACAGGCTAATGTCATGGTGATAGATGAATCACAATTTTAAACTAACTATAAGATTTATGTTTAAACTATTAGTCGAATAAGATGTGATTTTATAAACAAAAAGTGCAACAGAATGCATTGCCTTCTTATTTACCGAAAGTACCAATAATAAGGCCAAGAATATTGAGCTATGCTATATCTCTTGATTATATTGCCAAACGTATAATATGGTTATCGGAATTTACAAAACGCGTATGCTGCTTAAATCGGCGAAAGTTGAAATTTTTTTATGTTTATTCAACTTAATTAAGCTTTAATATAATTAAACAACAAAATGATGCTGTAGTTTTTCAAGTTTGTACCACTTCTGATTGTTTCGTGCGAATCTAAACAAATGAAGAGAACGATTGTTTATTATTAGCTGATGTTATAGCATTATTAAATAATTATACTTTGCTCCTTATTAGCATTTTAAATTCGAGTTTCGACACTTTCAGCGTCAGTCACCTGGACAGCGCATGAGTCGGTATTCCTTCTTATGAAGATTGGATTCTGAAAGACTTAACCAATTTTCACTGTTGTCTTTTTTTTTGGACATACGGTGATATTTATAAAATTATAAAATAAATTTATAAAATAAATACATAAATACCAAATTATACATTACATATATACTTATAAAGTTGTCTTGAGATAGTTATTCTACGACGCCGCATCCAAAAGTATTTTGGTTTTTTAAATTGAGAAATGTCTTACCATCCTGATCTCCAATGTTAGATTCCAAAGAATGGATTGAATAAAGAAAGATTTATGAAGAAAATTAGGGCGATGGAAGGAAAAGCAGAAGACGGTATGTCTCGAACGAAGATCTTTTGATTACCATCACTATGTTTAAAATGGGGACATAGATATGTAGGAATTGAAGAAGAGTTAGCCCTAGACGTTGTCGTCGAAACATGGCCAATGCAGTTATAAACGATGTGACGATACTGATCATTTTACAGGATTGAATATGAATCGAATGAGTTTTCGAAGCCGGTCAGTTTATTGAGTTGATCAGCATTCAGGCAAGTGCACCGTCAGCTTAGTCGATTAAAGGAAAATTAAGGACTGACGAGCGTAACTTTGTTAAACGAAAAAAAATTTAAACCTGACAGAGCCCTGAGGATATTCGGACTAAGAAACCTGGAAACTGTCTTTCCAGCCAATGTAGTATCCATATAGCTCCAGGTTATTCAGACTTACGAATGGTAAGGACAGTTAAATTCAAGTGGTGGTAACTATGCATCAGCTTTTCTGAGGACATGCTCACAATGACAATTGCTTGGCACTAGTCGGATTAAGTAAGACCAAATTTGCAGACCATTGTAATAGAACTTAGATTTTCATTAAATGCAGATCATTTTGAGAGATTGTCAATATATCATGCAGTAAGCTGAAACATGGGTAAAGATGGGAACACGAAGATCGAAGTGACAAAATTTAGAAAATAGAAAATAGAATTGGAGAGAGAATCGCCTTGAGGTACGCCCATAACAAGCAATTGATGGATCTTCCAGAGAAACTGTCTGTTGGCTCCACGAAGATAGAGGAAAACCACCATGTTTTATCAGAAACCATTAAATAAGAGAGCATGGTAGGATTTCAACACAGCATTGAAAGCATTGGAAAAATCAACTAACACCAAGACTGTAATTCAGTGTTTCCATACTTGCTCGAATTTCGCCAGTTACTTTAAGGATGGTGAGTAGTGCTAGCGGTCTGAATCTAGATTGAAGCGGACTGATGTTGTTATCAAGAATAAAACGGAGAACTGTTTCAGAACACAAGACTCGAGCACCTTTGATAGAAAAGGAAAGAGTAAGATGGGTCTAAAGTGGCAGGAATGGATTTGGACATTTATGCCACAAAGCAGAAAAGATCCAGTACTTAGGAGAAATTTATAATTTGGGTAATAGCAGGTAGAAATCAAAATTGGAGGATCATAGACGTCCTATGTTATCAAAACCTAGGCGTTGGATTTATTTGAAAGGATGATTTTTGGTTTCACAGAACTGGTGAGATAGCAAACGGGTTAACTTTTGGACGCGTCAAACCATTTAATGAGAAATAGTTTTAGATAAGATCTTGGGATCTACTGAAGAAGAGATTGAAAATGACTATTTAAATCATTTAAAGATATTGAAGATGGATGGTTTGATAAGGGATTTGCAATACCCAGAGTTCCAAGAAACTTCCAAATATCAGCAAAAGGTGTTGAGAAATATTTTCGAGAATTGGCGTTTAGGTACCATCTGATTACACGATTTAGCCACTTTGTACCGGTTACAATTATCCTCAGAGCGCTGTCGTTTAAATTTTCGGTAGGCATAGTCCGCCGACGCAGGCAATACATATTAACCTGTTCAACAGGTGAGGGCGTCAATGTTGACCTTTTGATAGAGCACTGTCATATGTTAAGACAGCCTCGTTAAATATGAAACTTTCCGGTCAACAGAGTCCGCCGTCAATAAAGGCTCAGTTGATGTTCTCGCATCTAGACTAAGTTTCTGATGTTTAAAGTTTTCAAAGAACGGACGTGCAGTACCTTTAATTTAGGGTTAGGAGGTTTAAGAATGTAGGAAAGGAAAATTAAATCATGACGAGAAAAGCAAGAGGCAGGATATTGGCCATGAGTGGAAACCATGGATGGATTAGTGGTAAGGACAATGTCAAGCCAGCTGTCTTCACAAGTGAGGTTATGGTAAGTGGCTAGAAGCGGTAAAACATGAAAACAGGATGACTTGACAATATTTAGGAATTTGCAGGTTCGGTACGAATTGGTTGCGAGGAGATTGGTGTTAAAATCACCCATGATAACGTGGTGAGCGTACGCTGAACCCAAAGATTCAAGAACTGATTCGACTTCAGTGAAATAATCAATATTAGGGGGACAGTACACAACACCTACAATTAACTTGGCGCATTTTACCGAAACTTCGAGAAAGATGTACTCAGCCGTGAACATTACATTTAAAAAAAGTGTTGTAAAAATCATCATAGTGACTAGGTATGCTCTGAGCATTAATGTGGAATATGTTAAATAGTTTATGATGAGTTGTATCAAATTTATGGTACAAAACGTCACCTTCATTCGTCTACATCAGATTTGATCGACCACAAATCCTCGCTAAAGAACACCGATTCCTACCAAGGATGATCCGTGAGGCTATTGAGATTAAAAACATCCAAATTTCAATGAGAAGATGGTTGTTGTACCACCTGCTTGGGATCCATAATTAATAAATTAAAATTTAAACCAACATAATACCACTGCCGCTGTACAGATAAATCAGTTCATTTTGCATAGGTCGGAGTCAGATTAAAATAATTAATAAAATTAAGATCTGGAAACCCCGCTTCAGCACTAGCAAGAAGACGCATGACATCTCAGTCTACCCAGTGACCACAGGCCTGGAAAAGTGTTCGAAACGTCGGAATTGAAAATTAAAATAAATGCGATAAAATCCGTAAAGTAATTTTATTTAATAATGTATAATATTCGTGAAAGCAATAAAAATAATTATGTCACTATCATTATCGGTAGATTCATTGGCAGAGAAAAAAACATCATTGTCAGATTCAACTGACATTAAAATATAAATAATATATATAAATGTAAATAATATATATATAAATAAAAATGACAATGCAAAAAAAAAATAGGACAATCAAAACACACTCCAAAACACCCGCCAGCTTAATATCAGTAGCAAAATTACAACTATAAAATACAGTGGCACTATAGCAAAAATAAACTATTAGGTGTTATAAGTTTAATAAACCAAAAAAAATGTTTGTCTGTGAAATCGGTATACGGGCGAAAGATGTCATCAGAGTAGGAAGACATCAACCCTCTTTCTCTTTCTCTTTCTCTCTGTCTCTCTTTCACTTAAGCAGGCTAACTACGCACGAGTTAGAAGACGCGTGCCTCTCACTTTCTCTTATGGTTGCTCATGGAGAGCGTTACTTGAGCAGCGTAGTGACACAGTTATCGAGAATGCTTCCTTAACGAAGTATGTTTAAACAAGGTGTTTGTGCAGCAAAGGGCGCGTGCAGGAGGCGGTGGCGTGGCTGAAGGCGCAGAAGCACGCCAGCGCCGCCAAGAGGCCGTGCGGCTCCGAGGCGCTCGAGCCCGAGGAGCTGCTGGCGCTCGACCGCCAGCTGCAGGCGCAGCTCACGGCCGCGCCCCGCGCGCGCGCTCGCGCTGCACGTCAAGTGGAGCCTGCTCTATAAGGTGACATGCTCCTTATGGTGTCTCCGTAGCCTATCAGTATGGGCGTGTGCTTTAGAAACCGGAGGTCGACTCAACAAATTTTCAGTGTCGTTTCCTAGTTGGTTAGGGCGATTTGGACCGATCACCCAATTGTCTGTAAAGTGAGATGATCCATGCGTCGGATGGGCATGTAAAAAGTCGGTCCACTCACCGACCCGCGTCGGACCAGCGTGGTGAGATACAGTCCGAAACTCTTTAATGAACAGGGGTGTAGGGGAGGCCTATGTCCAGCGATGATGACTAATCCCAACTATATTTACTATTAGCAGCTTCATTAATTCCAGCCCGAGCTGCACCAGGGCAACGTGTGCCCCGACCCGTCGGCCGACTTCCGCCTGTACGACCGCGTGGTGTGCTGCGCGCGCGGCAGCAGCGTGCCGCTGGGCGCCAAGGGCACCGTGACGGGCGTGCTGCGCCCGGCCGAGGGCAACACGGTGCGCTTGGCCGACAAGCTCAACGCGGCGCCCTCCTACCAGGTCATGTGGGACCGGCCCTTCGCGGGCGGCATGCTCGAGGAGCTGTTCCACGAGCCCAAGTTCTACAGGTGGGTGGTGGTTATTCATACCTAACCTAACTTTTACATTTTAAATAGAACTAATAAAACGAATAAATAGTTATGCTAAGATAATAATAACAAAAACTCCAACAAAAACTGATAAATATATACTTACTCGATACTATATATCAAGATAATAGTTTTGTCAGTCACATTTAAAAAGTTTGTTTATGTGACATTTAGATACGTTACTTCGTTTATGTTGGTTAAAGTTGTTGTGTGGTTGATTCATTTTTTGACGCTGCTTACGAGATGTAAGTTAAGTTTTCTAATTGCTAAAATACAGCGAAATTAAATTTTGAAAAAACTGTTATTTTTATAATTGATCTGTATAAATTTAAACAGTAGCATTGAGAAGAAAACCAATCAAAGTTAAGAACTATAAATTAAAAAAAATATGTGCCAATTCTTCTTTTATAATAAAATTATGAAAAGTTAAAACACTAATATTATTTACTATACCCAATCGAACAAGACGTGTTGTTTATGTCAATAAGTCTAATTTAAAGTTCAAAAAATCCTTTTTACGATGAAACTTAAAGCATCTTACTTTGCGGACCGCACCCTTAATCAGCTACTTGATACGAAATACCACCAATAAGAAACTAATCAATGTCTCCAACTGCATCAAAAACATGTATATGGTAGTTTCAAATTGGACCTTGTTTATATTATCGAACTGCCTCCGTAGTCTAGTGGTAAGAGCGTATGCTTTAGAGGTCGTGGGTTCGAATCCCGCTTTGCCTTATCGTTGTTTCCTAGTTGGATAGGGCAATTGGGGCAGATCACTCAATTGTCTGAAAAATAAAATGATTGGACCACCGTAGTGGGATACGGTCCAGAAACCCCTAATGGTTAACGTGTATCAGGCCTATGTCCAGCACTAGACTAACACAGGCTGACGATGATGATGATGATTATATTATCTGTTATTTAACCTTGTTACAATAGTTATACTTACATTTTGTCGCACTACTAGGATGCAAGCGACTAACCTGCTGAACATCTCGTACGGTCGCAAACTACGCAACAGCCGCAGAGAGCAACCGAGAACCGAAGCCAGCGAGTGGACGGCCGTGAACGCGCCCACGCTGCTGCGCCGCGACCAGCACCACTCGGCCTTCGCCAGCTACAGGTTGGTTCATCTATATCATAATGATTAAGTGTCATTGTACATTGTTTACGTATATTTTGTCTTACTAGCTGATGCATGATCATCATCATTATCATCAGCCTGTGTTAGTCCATTGCTGGACAAAGGCCTCCCATACTGCACGCCTTCTCTTGGAGGGTTTCTGGACCGTATCCCAGCATACTCGTCCAGTGCGGGTTGATGGGTGTATACTTGCCCATCCGACACGTGGATCATCTTACTTTTCAGACAATTGGGTGATCGACCCAAATTGCCTTCACCAACTAGGAAGTAACAACGAAAATTTATTGAGCCCCCCGCAGGATTCGAACCCACGACTTCTGGTTTCTAAAGCACACGCCCATACCACTAGGCTACGAAGGCAGTTGCATGTTAATTAGAGTCCGACTGAAACTGGTATTCTGGCCGAAACCGAAACCGAAAGTTCGGCCAGGGCTTCAGTTTCGGCCGAAACCGAAATTGAAACTCACTTGGTCAAAAGTATAAAATTTCTTATAATACTGAAATATGGTGCTTTTTACCCATTGAAATGGAGACACAGTATATTAAGTTTCTGGTAATGATTTATTTAAGTTGATAATATTTTTTTGTAACGAAATAATAAAACCAAAACGATATTTTTTTTAATTAAAATTCTCCAAATGCAATAAACAAATTACGAATTATAACTATCGCGTTAACTAATAAATATTGGTATTTTGAGATCTTTCTAATTAATACTTTGGTTTGTATTTGTAGTTCCAAGAAGGGATCAAAAAGTAGTGAAAATGAAATGGAATATAATGAGGATTGAAAACTTAAATATTAATTTTTCTGCATATAACCCCTTACACATAGAATTCAGCGTTAATTTGATGACAAGGTGAAAACGGATAGGTGCCAGATCTGGTGAATGAGGCGATGGCCAACCAATGGAAAGCCATCTTGCTGAATGACAGCATCTATGAGCAAGTGCAATATCAAGACGAAACAGTACACCCCTATGATGCTTATATTTTTTGTTTCACTCTCCAGATTATCAATCAGCAATATCACTTCGGACTCACAAAATGTTGAGGCAATAACCTTGCCAGCCGAAGACAAGGCATAAAGATTCTTCGGGCTCTTGCGGATGGCCGTTTCCATTGCAAGATTTCTGTTGTCTGCCTCCTGATCAAAAGGAACAACCCAAAATGTGACACAAGAGAAAAACTAGACAAAATCTGTTTATAACTTGTCCTACGATATCTTTGAAATATCAAATCGCTATGTTTTTCGTTCTCGCATCCGTAATGCGGAGACTTTTATAATTTCAAAAATTGTGTCAATATGGATGTTGATGAGGTATATATATGATTTATGGAAGCATTTCATACAACATTCTTATGGATTGTCAAATAAACTTTCATCGGTTTGGAAATGAAAGCCTCTGACTTAAGAAGAACCGAACTTAGCGAGACCAAAATATCTTTTACATACAAAATCATATTTTAACAGTTTTAAATAGCCTGAGCAAAGAGTTAAATACCATTATGTGTTATCTATCTATGTATTACAGCAATAATAGCCTTTATCACACAAACATTTCTTTACAACTTTTTTGGATTTATTATCAGATAAAAGCTGAACGTTTTCAAAATGCCCTTTTCTCAAATATTGTATCAGATGGTCGCATTTTCTTCAAAGACTGAGGTCGATGGATGGACAGCAATGATATTCGTCTTCCGTGCTCGTTCGCCCTACTCTAAAATTGAGAAGTCCTCCACCTTGAGACAATGAAACGGTAGAGCAGACTCCTCTAATGTTGTTCCAAATCGCATTGAATCAGTGAATAAACGACTTAAAGCCCGCACTTTTTCTCTATTTTCTGAACACGTTTTGACAGAAACCATACAAATGACTACATTTAGAAAGAAATTAAGAGAATCGGAGATATTTTTGAATAAAAATATCTGAGCTAGCCTTCAGTGTTTATTTATTTTGTTAGCAAAGAATACATATGATGTTCTCACTACTTTTTGATTTGTTTGAGGTAACTTGGAGTGGTTGACAGATCTGCATCTGAGCTCGATTGTAGCAATGATACATTTACTTTCGCTGTAATTTTGTTTAAATTTTCAAATCGTTTAATTTTGATAACATGATGTTTCGGTTTCGGCCAAAGTTGGCCGAAACTTTTGCTGAAATTTCGGTCGGACACTAATGATAACATATAGTTTTTATTTTTATGAAAAAGGTAGCCTAGTTACGTCAGCTCTCTTTAAGTGAAAGTCCCGTCATAATCGGACCAGCTATTTAGGATAACCCAGGATGTACAGGCGGACAAAAATTGTGTTATATGTATTGGTTATATATCACAATGTAATCATTTAAAAACTGTTATTTAGATGTCACATACAGACACTTCAATTTTATTTATTGATATAAATTTTCTTAGGGTATAGGTAAGAAGATACTAAGTTTTTACTTACAGATGCATGACTTAGTATTATAACGTCCTATTTGTTAAGTACAATTAGACTTGTTTACCTGTTGGGACCTGTTATGTGATATTTATTTCAAAATACTTATACTGTCAAAAATGGTTTCATTTTAATAAATATGTGTTTTGAAGCTTTAGCACATATAACACTTTTTTTTAGGGCATACGCAGGCAGACTAGCAGTGGGGCCACATGATGGGAAGTGATCACCGACGCCCATAGACATTAGCAATACCAGTGGTATCGCCAACGCGCTGCCTACCGCGAGACATAGGGTGTTAAGTCTCGTTTTCCCAATAAATACGTTGGCTACGGTGCCCTTCAAACCGGAACACAGTAGTGTTTTCACACTACTGCTTCGCGGCAGAAATAGGCACCGCGGTGGTACCCACCCAGACGGTCTCCTGTAAACAGGGGACCTACCACCGGTACACTTCTTGCTACTTCTTAAAGATATCCTTTGAATCTCTTTAGGAAGATATTATTAGTCATATATACATAGTTTCATATCATGGTAATAATATCTTCCTAACAGTTTGCACTTGTTTACTTAGTAGCAGGTTAATAATTTAATTTAATGTTTAACAGTCCACCAATCGACCGGAAGACACCAGTAGCCGAAAATCGTCCCGTTGAAAACGTCAACAATGGCATTGCTCCGGTTAGTACGATTCAATTGCCTTTAATTACAATATGTACTGATACAAAGTATAATAACCCGATATAAAACTAAAATATCTATTTTCGGCTTAAGAAATTGACCCAAAGTAATTTTTGTTGATTATCAATCTTTTCGCATTTAACTTTCACAGGATAGCGCGACTAATCTCCTACGTAGTCTCCTGAAAATAAGTGAAAACGAAAATAATACAAAAAAGGATAACAAGGTAATGTAGAAACTAACTTATTTATATTAAATAAAGAACAATAATTTGGATACTAAAAAATCTAACCTCAATGATAATCTTATTGATATTGCTTTTAGTATGAACTGATTATGAATTTAAATTTTTATTAATTTATTTATTAACCTAATATTTTTTTTTATATTAATACGGCATCTCACTGCAGAATGGATTGGAACAGAACAACTGGCGCAAATCCGAAAGTCACACCTCCGTACCTCCAGCAAAGTAAGTATTTTTAAAATTGCATTAACTTAACAAAACTAACTAAGACTATAATAAAAAAAAAACTAAAAATATTTTAACAGGAAATACTTACAATAAAATCAAAATTTATTGCATATAAAAATCCCATTTTATTCCAAACCCAAATAGGAGCTGGAGGTTTTATAAAGAAATTATAATAACAACCTCTAATGACGCGAAAAAGTAAATGGATATTTAAAGCGCACCGATTGGTTTCTACTTCAAAACGTGAATCAGGGAGCCACACGTGTCAACGCCATTAAACTTTTACGTTAATTTTTGTCTTCATAAAGTCTGCCTTGGCATAGTTTAATATAAGAATAAAACATTTGATGAAGGCAGGAATATTCAATATCGACTGCATTAGGATCTTTAAGAAAAAAATAAAAAAAAATCCCTATATAAGTATAGATAATTTGTCTTTAAAGTTCTCTAATAGTATCACGGTATTTAATTTTACAAGCGGCATGTTACATCCGTTTTGGAAATTATTCGCGGGGTAAGAGACTACTGCGTACAATCGAAGACATGTACAAAACATCCGCTTATATTGTCACAATGTACGTAGAGTTGCAAAATAAACCATAATATATCGCTTATTTTTTAACATAGGCTCAAATCATTATTCACACGTAATGCACCGGCTTATTGCGTTAATTTGTACAAAGTGTAGATAAAGTACAATATAATCACATAAATGTTTACACGGTTAAATAAGTTTTAAGACATCTGTGTAGAAAACCGTCAAGCACCTAAATATATAATCTGCCTTGACTCTTAGTTTAATAAATTTGTTTACTCTTAAATTACATAGAACGCTGCATACAAAGATTATAAAATGTATATGTAATTTAAAACGAATCAGCGATTTCAAAAAATATATTATTGATAGTAAAACTACACTGCTCTTTTTAGCTGCTTTAAAGTTGAAATAGGTCATCACTTACTCTCTACATATAGTAGAATATTAGAATAAACATATTTGGTTGTCAATTTCAATGGATGATGGACTACTAGTTTCAATACTTACCTTATATTATATATTTGTGTATTAATATAGAATCAAGTATTTGTAAACTTAACTATAAGATAACAAGCTTTCACATATTTGGTATCCATTGGGGCATCACTGAAAATATTCAATGTCTATATTCTATACATTATTGAAAAGTATAGGCTTTACTAATATGAATATTTCAATAAATATATATTTTTCAAAAGGGTGGTGCAACAGCAAAACTGGAGGACCGAGACCAAACCGGCACAGCCGCATGCTTTGCCTAACGAGTGGACCAACAGCAATCTTAAGGTATTATATATATTCATACTTATATTATACTGATAGTTTTCTCAAATTAGATTTGGAATTTATGTAAACTTAGTAGCGCAAGAGCATTATGCGTACGGTGTTGTTATAAGTCGACTATGACTCAGTGATTGACATTTCGGGGACATTTCATCAATAAGATCTACTAGCCTAGATCTGTGACGTAACTTCGTCGCTGTTAAAAGTTATTACCAACTTTTATGTCTATTCTGAGTCTTAATTGGCTAAACTATAGACAGCGTAGTTTGCTGCAATAGATCTGTAGCCATGGTTTTACAATTAGCCTTTAAATACTCTTTTGAGTAGGATTGAAAGTCTCTTTTTACTATTTATATCTTTTTTCTCTTTTAATTCTTTTTACTATTATAACGTGCGTGACTATACATATTTAAGTTATACACTGCTCACTCAAAAACATACATAACTTTTAGCTTAGTTAAGATATAAATTGCGCATTGTATAAACAATATATATCATAAAATATATTGTTTATACAAAATGAATGAAATGAAATGCGTCGCACAAAATGGATATTACTAGCTACTTGTCGATTACGGGGTACCAGGTGTATTTTAAGTCAGACTCAAAGTCAAATTTATTCAATCTCTTACCGGTTCGGAAATCGAACCTTCTGATTTGAGAAAACCGGTGTTAGAAACTCGGTGGGACTATTTTTTTTTTTTTATTATTTTCATTTTGATATAGCCTGAAGCAAACATTTCCATATAAAACAATGTGTTATTGTTTTTGTTTTTAGAATTATATACACTTTCTATTCATATAATTTTTTTATGATTATCATTTTTAAATTTAAAAACATAATTATATGTATCTTAATTAGTTATTGCCCTTCCAGAGCCAGCTGTTGCCTCAGCCCGGCTGGGCCAGCCTCTACGCGGGCCTGGGCCTTCTCAGGTGCCCTTCCCACAGTTCATGCCTTCACAGTCCTTCCCCGTCCACTTGCCCAAAGTCAACGCTTCCAACATTGTACTCGGGCCCAGCTGGGTCAAGGGAGAGGTAAGGGATGTAGTTACTATTTGTTAGACTTTGTGTTATTACTAGCCAATCATCTTCTAGAAATAATATTATCAGTCTTACCACAGGGAATATAAATGTGTGGCCTTAATTTGAGTATGTGTAGAGTTTTGAGATGTGATAAAGTTTTTAAGAATGTGTTATAATTTGATTGGTTAGTCCAGGTTTAAAAATATTGTCGATTCATCAATATTATCTCTGTTTTAATGATTTTAAAACATTTTTATTTTCTTTAGATGACATTGTCGCATGTAAAATAATAAATATCACTTCTTTAACTATTAAGGCCAAGTGAATTGCTAAGACCACCTTTATCTCATACAACAAATTAATGCAATTTTTGTGATAATCGTATATATATGTATGTGATAACAGCCAATTATAGCCGGTATCATTTAATTTAGAAGTATTCTAAGACATTTTAATAATTTATTTTGTGTATTGAGTTATAAATGTGTTGTTTTATCCCTAGAACCTATCAACCATGCCTATTGTGAGCAAACAACAACCTGCTGAGAAGGTGAACAACCCATTTGTGCCGCTCCAAGTGCAGACAAGTCAAAGGTACTAAGAATGAGTTACCATATATCATATGATGATCATGTAAACGTTTATTAAAAGCCTTTTTAGGATTATATGTTTGACATAATGTGTTCTATTACCAATTTGAATCAATTATCAAATACAAAAGAATCTCTGTTTAAAAATAATAGCATAAAATATAACTCAATGAAACTTCATGATATTATATGCAAAATTTTCAAGCACTGTACATTACAATGTTGTTCTTTACATTAAATTGTGAATAAATATTTCTAAATAACGATTTCCTAACATTAATTAAATGCATTTTTTAATAGGCGGAATATAATTTGCCTTTTGTAAGGCATACAGCTTTTATCCAAATACAATTCTATTCTAGCTTTTAACTATACATTTCTATAACAAACATTATAACATCAAATTCAATTTTCAGGCGAGTACAAAATAATAGTGGACCATCAAACAATAAAAAGGACTTGGAGGGCGTTGCCGCACCGAAATCCGTCAAGGCTAAACCGCAACCTAACAATGAGCCAGTAAGTATAAAACATTGAGATTGTAACTAATATGGACATGATAGATATTTTATAAAACATGTAAAGTTTTAGGACTGCCCTATGAGTCATTATGTATGAACTATTTATGTATATAACGCCTGATAGGGAAGGGGTGCCTTAGGGAAGGCTTATGTCCAAAACTGGACTAACAAAGGCTGATGATGATGATAATTATATATGTCTCGCTAGTAGCTGTTGCTCTCGACTTTGAATGCGTTGTAATATTGATAAAGTGTGCTATTTTTTATAGTATGTAGTAACATGCTCCCTATTACATCGCCTACCTTCTAGAGACAGACAAAAGCTAATAAATGAAAATGAACTTATTTAAATGAAGTAACTTTTCTTTTTACTAACAGACACTCCCATTTTATGTGCTTGTATAGATGTTATAAATCTTTAATAAAATTATTTAAAAATCAAGCAAAACCACCTTACTTAGTATGGTAAACTTGCCCTAATTTTTGTTACAGACATTCCAACAACCACAAAATTCTAAAAATAAACCGCAGAGAAAGAAGAAGCCCCGAATAGCCGCCAATCTTCCTTTCCAGATGGATTAATAATAACAATCATAATAACATTTATACATATAGTCTTTATTAAAATCTACTATAAAACTATTTTGGAAAAATCATAATTGAAAATTGCTAAACAAAAAACGTAACATCTAATAAATAAAACTTTTGTTCACAGCCCTATTAACCCTATATTTTGGTCAATTTAGATTCGTAATAAATGCAAACAAAGTAATCCATAGGAACAAAGTAAGGTCTATTTCTAGCCTTCTTATTAATGAATACCTTAATGTCGATCTTTGTATAAAGTCTGCATTTTAGCATCATCATGTAATTTTTATTTTATGTTCGATGTTTAGCTACAATGGGTTTGACATGTCTGAACATATATATTTTTTAAATTAATAAATAAAGATAAAAAAAATTAACCTGTCAGAGGAATGTCAATCACTGAATTACAGTTACAGTCACAGTTAAATAATTTGAACAATGTACAACGCTGATTCGTTGTATGTATAGATGTAGTGAGATATTATTATCCTTCGAATATGTCATTCAGCAACACCTGAGTGTCATGTAACTTACTGTACATTGTGACGCAGTTATACAATAATATGTTTTTGTTCTAGTCTATCTGAACCTGGGTAACTCTTAAGAGCCCTTTCTATGCCATTTCGCAGCCTTAATTCCTTTTTAGTAGTTATTTTTTAGAAAATATGTAAGGAACAACATTAATATGGAACTTTATTGTTTAGTGTCAAAGTGATGAATATAGCTGTTTGAAGGAGCATGATAAATGCGATCATCCCCTAAAAGTTACTAAAGAAAATCTTATCTTATTATATCTGTATCACTTTATTTACATTTATGCTGAATCCAAATTGACCAAACTATATGTCCTATCAATTTTATAACATAAATACGAACAATATTCACCATGTTTTTTACAGCCGTACTGTTACTATATAAGCATATATTAAATTCAAAATCAAAAAACCAATCTGTATGTATATCCAAAGCAGGCAATAGTATCTTACTAAGTTAATTATTCTCCCTTCGTACAAACTTAACTGTTAATAAACCACTTAAAATAAAAGTACAGAAAAAACAATTGATGTACAAAATGCTTTAATTGTAACATTATGTTTGTATTATGTGTGATTGAGAATTTATTATGTACATTGTACATTTTGTAAAAAGCTTTTTTTTATTTTCCACATGTGATGGTGAATGTGATGTTAGTTAGTGTTTTTATAAATGTAAAGTTCCTTCTAGTAAGAAAAGGCATAATATTTTTTCTAATGGAAAGGCGAAATTGTTGACAAATTATTGACTTCAATTCTGCCTTTCCATTGGTTGTTTTGAATAGACCGATTTTATTATTTGACCCAGATTATCATCTTGAGGTAACATGTTCTTTTTTATCATACTTAACATTTATGTACTATTCTTTGGTAAGTCAGCAATTGATTTTTTTTTACTTCTAAAGTGAAGACTAACAAATTCACTTTTAATATCAATTTATACAACATCAAATGACGATGTGAAGACAATACTTAATTTTATGATGAAGTGTTACTACAGTATGAAATGGTAAAGGCCAATTTTGAAATAAAGGACCATTAAACTTAAATACATTTTAGGATTTCGTGTCTTAAAATGTTTCCGTCATTATCTCTGATATAAGTCTTGAAAGTAAATAGAAATCATTCGTTTTAAATTGATGACTTATTCTTTCTTAGGTGCCATCCATAAATTACATTACACAATTTTTTTTAACTTTCGACCCCTCTCCCGTCCATAACCCACCACGCTGGTCCAATGTGGGCTGGTGAGTGGTTGGCCAGAGCCTCGTTCATTATTCAGCAGGTGATGATGATGATGATGATGATTGTATGTTAGGGAATGTGACATCCCGAAATAGAGGACCTCTCCCACCTTGTCACACTATCGATCCCCCCCCCTCTTAACTTGTAAAGTAATTCATAGATGGTTCCTTTACTATAACAGTGCAATACAGACAGACATTTGAAATATGTTGTTTTAGGATTGGTGTCTATGCTCTAATCGGAAGAAATGTGTTTAGTATAATTAGTCTGTATATATCCCATTCATTCTGTCCACTTCACATGAAAGTGGCAGCTAGAATTGGGTATAATTCAGATATAAGATACATAGAAAGTTTGATGTCCTTTTGATTTAAATAAAATCAAAATACTCTTAAGTGGAAAACCTTATTAAATGTCTTGATGTGAATCTATTTTTTTATCAATTTAATAAAATGGTATTTATACCACCAAGTAATTTCTTTATTTTATCTGCACATATCTATAGTCTGATAGGACGGACAACCAACACGACCGGACAGAGATGACGTTCAGGACCGTTTTTTACATCCCCATCCGATGCATGGATCATCTTACTTTATACACAATCGGGTGATCAGCCCACATTGCCCTAACCAACTAGAAAACAACAAAGAAAATTTTCCGAGTCCCCGCGGGATTTGAACCTCCGACCTCCGGTTTCTAAAACTCACGCGCTTAACACTAGGCTCGGAGGCAGAATAATAGATATATACTCTAAGATCGGAAAGGTATAAGAATGTTGAAATAATATAAGAATATGCGTTAGCATAGTACGAGACAGAAATACAGCATTAAAATTTATCCTGGTTTTCATGTAGTCATAATTTAAAATCTTTTGAAGAAATACTTTAGATTTTATCAATTAATGATCACATATAATCATTATTATAACAATGTATAGATGTATGGGTAATGTATAGTCAGAATTCTATTTCTAATGCGGGTTAATTAGAAAAAACAAGTGTCGATATTGACGTTATGTCTGTCCAAGATCATGTATAAAAGACGGGTCTGAAATAGAGGAAACATCATTGTAGGCTTAACGGAACTTTCCTCGTGTGTGATAAGTGTTGTGTATCTGTGAAAGTCTGTGCGAGTGTTTTTACGCAACGACTCGTCCGTACGAGACATCGTGGCGATTGTATAAGAGATGTTCAGTTGTTGTCAACATATTTACTTTTTGGAATTCTGTTTCAGATTTCTAAAAGTATGTAATTTAAATTATCGTAAAATGTTTTTAGTAACGAGCAAAATAAATAAAAGTTATTTAAAATCTTTGCTTAGTTACCTTTTGGCAACCAAAATTTGATTTGAAAAATGTGAAATTCCTATAATAGTGTCATTAGAGAATTTATAAATGGTTATTGTAACTGATGTGATAGTTACTTAATCAGCTTACTGTAGTATATGTGCCCAAGTGGCTGTTTGAAATGTACTTTAAGATTTGAACAGTGCTGCGAGCCGCGGAGAGTCATAGCGTAAAATGTTTTAATTCTCGCTGTGGTGCCGAACCCTCACAGTAAAAAATCGTTGTGAGGCGCAGCTCGCTATCGTGTGAGGACATAATGTGATAGCCGTGTGTACCTTAGTGTGGTATTTTTTCAAAAACTCCCGAGTCCCTTGACGATTAGCAAGTAAATGCCCACTATCTTGAGAGGAGATCGAGAAGAGAGAGAGATTTGTAATACTTTTTACAGTACGGTGCCTAAATAATGTTCTTGATGTCCTAACACACCTAAAGAAATAACCGAAAAAATGGTCAAAAACCTTTTCGTGCCGAGCCTCTTAAAACGACGACCGAAAAAGAGTGGCTGTTTAGGCAGCGGTGAGTAGGCATTTCAATCGTTCCATCTCGGATGCGGCGTTTACCGCTTCGCCAATCGTAACTTGATTTAAGTATGGAATAATCTAATTGATTATTCCATCAGGAAAAATGCATTAATTAATTAACTATTAACGCTTTTCATATAACCTAATCAATTTATTTCTTGAACCTACTAGAATAACTGAGACTTCTGCTACATGTATAGATAATATATTTACAAACTGTAAACCTTTAAACAAGTCAATAATTAAAAATTAAGTTCTGACCACTGTGGCCAGCTTGCTTCTTTAGATTAAATAAAATATCGGACAAAATACAAATAAAAAATTATGTTTGTTCCCATGTATAAAAACGTATTGAGAAGTTTAGAAGTAATATATTACAAAAATTGACTATTTACAGTATGATGATAACCCACATGTGCTGTATAATACATTATTCTCTTTATAAGGAAAGAATTTAAATCCATATTTACTTCTAAAACGGTTAAATCAAGGGTTCTGTAGCTTTTAGTGAATGGGCAACAGTTGGAATTCATCAAAGCAGGCAAAGATTATATGAGCTTTACAGTGAAAAAACATATAATCATAATAAGACCTTTGTTGCACATGTCAGTGCTTATTCGAAAATATTGAAAAAAGTTTGTACTGTCGCGAAATCCTTATTATAAAAAAAAAAAATTAAAAATTCATCAGACAAAATAAAATGACTTGGAGTATTATCAACAGTGAAGCTGGAAGGGGTAAGAGCAACTCTAATATAGCTCTAAATATTGATGACCGTTCCATAGAAGCTGACGAAGATGTTGCTACTTATTTCGAAAAATTCTTCTCGGACATTCCGGTTTCTACTACCAAGTCACTTTTATCTTCTCCAACAGTTGCCGAGTCACTATTAAAGATAATACCAATGAATGTACAGAGAATTTTAATTTTACGGACGTAAATACCGGAGATATTGTAAGTACATTTAAACTTTAGATATAAAAAACTACAGACCTATGGGGATCTCTGTTAAGGTGATAAGTTCTATTATCGATGTAATATCACCTCACCTAGCAGCAATATTCAATGAGTATCAGAAGGGCGAGTTTCCTGACCTGATGAAGCATAGCAAAATTATTCCGATATTTAAATCAGGATGTTATACGGACCCTAATAACTTCAGACCAATATCTATACTGCCTACTCTTAGTAAATTATTTGAAAAACTCTTACTAAATCAATTAGTTAAACATTTCAATCGCAATTGCCTTTTAAATAACAAGCAGTATGGATTCACTAGGGTCGCTCAACAACCGACGCAGGCATCAGGCTAGTCAAAAGCATTTTGAGGCTTGGAAGCATCACAGGATGCTTTAGGCATTTTCTGTGATCTCAAAAGGCTTTTGATTGTGTACACCATGAGACCCTGGTCAGAATTACGTCACTATGGTATAAGAATACGCACTCAACCTTCTGTCTTCGTACTTGAGCCATCGAATTCAGAGGTTGACGTGAATGTAAAGATCTCCGGGCCCGGTAAATATGGGGGTCCCACAAGGATCCATTCTTGGGCCTTTTCTCTTCCTCATTTATATAAACGACTTACCATGTGTGATAAATAATAGCGAAGAGATAGTATTATTTGCAGATGATACCTCCCTGATTTTTAAAATTAAACGACATACGTCAATAAATGACGATGTAAATAATACTCTCTCTAGAGTAGCGAATTGGTTTAGTGCTAATAACTTGCTATTAAACCAAAGGAAAACAAAATGTATTAGATTCATGACTCCTAATGTGAAACATGGTAAATTTGAAGTGGTTATAAATGGGGAGGCGTTAGACGTAGTTGAATCAACTGTATTTCTAGGAATAACTGTAGATACGAAACTACAATGGGGCCCCCATATTAATAGGCTAGCAAGTAAACTAAGCTCTGCAGCTTACGCTGTGAAAAGAATTAGATTATTAACCGATGTGGAGACAGCTCGTTTAGTATATTTTAGCTATTTTCATAGTATTATGTCTTATGGCATTCTACTGTGGGGAAATGCGGCAGATACTAATACGATCTTTGTCCTCCAAAAACGCGCAATTCGTGCAGTCTATAACCTGGGCCCCAAAGAATCATTAAGAAAGTTGTTCACTGAAATAAAAATAATGACCGTTAGTTCTCAATACATATTTGAAAATTTAATGTATGTGCAAAAATAGAGATGATTTCCTGAGACATTGTGGTGCACATGACATAGATACAAGGAACGAACATAATTTAACTCTTCCAGCAACTAGACTGCGAAGAATAAATAAGTCTTTTATGAGACAACGTATACGTTTCTCAACAAAATACCAGTAAACGTTCAGAATTTAACTATTAATAAATTTAAAAAGGTAGTCAAGGAACGTTTATATGTTAAATGTTATTACGATATTAAAGAATTTTTAAATGATAACACAGCCTGGTAATGGAATGCTCGCTCCAGGTCCTGTTTCAAAATTGCATAATATGTAATGTCCAATTATCAAAATGTTTGTTATTTTTAAAAGATGACATAAAAATAGCCCTGCTGAGTTTTTTCGCCGGTTCTTCTCAGGTCTGTGGCGTCCTTTTCCGAACCGGTGGTAGTGTGTTTGACAATCAATAAGCAAGTGTAAACTTCTATATTGAATAAAGATATTTGAATTTGAATTTGAATTTGAATATATATACTGTTTCCGTATGATGTTGTTTGTTTAATTCTAACTAGTAAATAAAAATAAAAAAGGAAAAGTTGATTTTAAAAGAGATATTTAAATTATTTTAATGATTGAAGCTTAAGTTATTGCCATATTTAATAATATAAGTACATATTCTTTAAATATTAGTTAAATTAGAAAAATGACAATTGGCTTAAAGGTTTTGTTACCAGGCCATAAAATGTTTTTAAAAAAAATAGTAAAATGACATTGACATTTGACATAAAAATAAATCTTTCGCGCTCTGAAGTTTAAACTGTAAATAATTATTGTAGTTTAAGTATTTTTTGTTAAAGTGGATGTTATTGTGATAAATGCTTATGAAATTAGTAAAAATGTTGGAAGAAGATCACTTAACTGAGTTAGATATTTTTGAAGTAGTGGATGATACAGATCAGTACTTTAATAGTGAAAATCAGAGTGCAGAGTTCGATTCAGAAATTTCTGCTGTACAAAATTCTGAAGAACAACCCGCAGCTGAGAAGAAAACACCAAATCAGAAGTCGGAAATTATTCGCACCACAAAGTTGCCGATGGCCAGAATAAAAAATATAATGAAAATGGATCCGGATGTAAGCATTGTCTCGGCAGATGCTGCGTTTTTAGTAACTAAAGCGACCGTGAGTACTACTTATTACTTCTGTAATTATTTGTAATTGTGCTTAACTAATACTGTAGGTTTAGCTAATAAATTGTAAGATAAATTATTGTATGTTAAATATTTACTTAACTATTAATGATGTTATATCCTTTCATATTGCAGTGATAATTTATAGTAGCATAGCTCATTGCTTATGCAAGGTGAAGTTTTTCAGTATAACAGTGCTTTATTTAATGAGTTACTATTTCTATAACTTAATTACTTTTAGGAACTCTTCCTGGAAACAATGGCTAAAGAGACCTTTATTTACACCGCAGCAAGCAAAAGAAAAACAATTGCTAAGAAAGATTTAGATCTTGTTATTAACAAGGTTGACTGTTTATGCTTTCTAGAGGGAGCTATGGACTTTTAATTACTTAATTATCAGGAAAATATAAACTAAATATTTAGATTGTACTGTATATATATTTTTAATAAAACTCCTTGTTTTTGTACAAACATGTTTTTATTTACATAAACATCAATAAATTATATTATTTTAATATAAATTGCTACATAATCCCTATTGAATTACTTTAACATCAAACATTATTAACAGCAGCTTTCTAAAGACTCAAGAACAATGGCACAATGACTAGAAATTGGGAGGAATGCTTTTGACAATGGTATCCTGAAAATGAAAAACATATTTTCATTAAAAAAGACACGAAAATTTTATCTGCTCAAGTATGTAATGATAGTTAGTTTTGTAAGTAATTTCACCAATAAGATGTGTAAGCTAATCACAGAACATCTAGAAAAGGGCAAATAAGTAAGGCTATTTTTTCTAAAATTTTGCATCATCTGTAGTTTAAATTCTATAATTGATTAAGAGATTTACATAATGTACAGTATAAGCTTGAAGACATTTAGGCCAAGAAGTTTGTCACGCTTATTCGTTGTATATTACTGAGGGATTGAACATGCTTGTGATTCACGGATAAAAACATGTTTGCTTCTATTGCCATTAATGTTCAACTTTTTTTTTGTTTATAGCTGTCCTAATATGTGTGTTTATAAATTTTTGCTCAACTATAGAAATAAACCTACATAAATGTGCAACATGGAAATTGGTAGTATAAATTCTTACTTTATGATGCCTCATTTGTTATGTTTTAAAGTTAGATTGCTTTTATAATCAGTCCACAGTGTTATTATTTTTTCAATCTAAGGTGATTAATATGTAAAATGTTATAATTACCCTTTCTCTAGTTTACAGTTGACTCCAGTAGCAATAACAGTCAACTTATTAGGAAGGAGTCTCAATGATGACAAATTGATGACTTCATCCTCATCTGATAGATTGATGATACCCACTATTCCTGGTGATCCTGGCAGCAGCCTGTTTATAATATATATATCTATTTAATATTTCCTTATTATTACAATATTTTGAGTCTATCTACTGTCAGTTTTTAGCTTCACTGTTATATTTAGTTTATAAGCAAACTTAAACTTGTTTCTCAAGGGATTTTGACCAGTGTTGAAGCTATTCTTATTTATTTTATACATAACAAACACCTAAAAATAGGTTAAACAAATTAGTAGAGACAATTTAAAAATTGTGTTGTTATTTAAACTGCCGAGTTTGAAACTATCCTTTATAATAAAGTTTCAAGTATTACTATAACCCTCTTTCTAAATAATTTTTTTTTCGAAAACTAAAATATACATTTTACCTTGTGACAACTAAAACTGATTCTGATGAAGCTCTAGTTTCCAAATCGCCAAAACGTGTCGCTGGTTTTTTTCTGATGGCTGCCAGATCTTTGTAAAACTGCAAGAGGATATAATGTGAACAAATTATTCTAAATATTGTTACCATTTAATTTTATCCGTATTTATAAAAATCTAATACTAGATAGTTTTTTTTTTCTAAAACTGAAATATCCAAATCATATCTTGAGTCTGCAATTTTAGGAGCATTCAGATCAATATGCTGTCAGTGTAATAGTCCTATGCCTTTATACCTAACTAGGAGTCCATCCACAGATCTGCTTGTAGTATTTTTAGATTCATTAAAATTGATTTTCTGACATGTCTTACATGATCTACCTACTATATATAGTCTTTCTACCCACCGTATAATGAGTCTTGCCTTCACGCTGCGCCGCCAAATTGATAGTTTCGTAGTTGTCCGCCACCGGTAGCCAGGTTTTGCCAGTGGTGGTGGAGAAGCCGGCATGGCGGCTGTCGTCCCATTGGTAGGGGGTTCGTTCCGGGTCACGGGAGATGCGCTGGTACCTGCTCGGGTCACTGTCACAAGCCTGTGGGTCGCGAGTATCCGCCCAGCTAACGTATCCGTCGGTCATACCGATCTCTTCGCCCTGTTAATACATTTTGTTTATAATATCTTGCGCAAGCATCAGCATCAAGCAAGCAACCTAAATAACCTGTAGCAAGGAATGGGTCATATAGCATAACGAAAGTGATTTTTAATAAGGATTTACTAGTAGTACATTAATTACGCTGTTACTCGCAAACGTTCAAAACACCAGCTGAACGATAGTTTTATGACAATTTGGCGACGATTTCTCTTCACAAACTTTGTATTTCATTTCATATTACATTATGTTTGGCATCTAGAGTAAGTATATTTGCAACACAACGCACAACAAAGTATTTTTTAAAGGACTTAAGCTTCTATAACTTATACTTATTAACAGACTGTAACGGCAACTTTTAATATATACCTGATACGTAATAGCAATTCCTGGCAGAATTAGTGCCAGCATGTTCATGGCGTCTAATCGTTGGGGCCCTTGGCGGGACGCCAGTCTGCTCTGGTCGTGGTTACCATTCTAATATGAGGAAAAAAACTATTTTAGATAACATTTGTGTAGATTAAATAATAATATATTCTAAACGAACCGTCAGACAATCGGGACATTTACCTGATGGTATTTATATTTATATATAATATATAGTTATAGTGAGAAAAGGTTTTCCTTCGTAGTTTTTCGGAAAGTTCGTATTCATCGTGCTCTCTCAAGCTTCAGTATCGATACATCTCTATTTTATACAATGTTATTAAATATTTTACACTTTGACACTAAACAATAAAGTTTCATATTAATGGATATGAAAATGTAACTCATTTAATACGATCGTTCACTGACAGTTCGGGTTTCATCGTATTCAGATTAAGATCCAATTTAAAGTGCTTTAGAAACCGGAGGCCGTGGGTTCGAATCCTGCGGGACTCAACAAATTTTCATTGTTGTTTCCTAGTCGGTTAGGGCAATTTTGACCTAACACTTAATTGTCTGAAAAGCAAAATGATCCATACGTCGGCTGGGCATGTAAAAAGTCGGTCCACCCACCAACCCGCATTGGACCAGCGTGGTGCGTTACCCTAATGGGGAGGATGTGCAATAGGGGAGGCCTATGTCTAGCAGTGGATTAACAGAGGCTGATGATGACGATGATTATGAAAGCGCTGATAGTCTGTTGGCGCTCTAAGACAATGAACGTTACATCTCATTTACTTGGTAATTACGCTTGCTACGGTGCCTTGGCAGTATGAAAACATTACTATGTAAAGGACACAGCAATGTTTTCATACTGCTGCTATTATGTCATAAATAGGCTCCTATTCTAACTTGTGTCAGGAGCATTGTTAAAATTATCTTTATTGACGAAACAAATCGTGGTAGGCATTTTTTTTCATCTGCTCTATTTATATTATCATTGTTTGAATTGAATTGTAAATGTATGTTTGGTTATTAAAGGCAAGGGCTTGCTCAAAATCGTTGACAGTAACCTCATAATTATCCTTATCCTTTTGGTGCATTAAAAGATAAAAAATGCCAACTAACGCAAAATAACAAATTGTTTTGAAACATTGAATTTTCCAACTTTACTCGCTAAAGTCTCTTTCTATCGCATTAATACACAAATGCAACGAGAGTTAAACACTTACCACCCAATTGGCCGTCTTACCGCTGGGCATATAAGTCATCCATCTATCTATGACCAGTTTTATATCCCAGGCGCTAGAACCGCTATTAATGTCACCAAGGAAGGAGAAATTGAAAGGAACGGAGCCGTTCCCCCTGCTGTTGCCATAGTAACGGACCAGGTTGGCGACACTCGCGTAAGCCTCCGTCATCATGATTTTCCTCTCGCCATGTTCCTCCGTGTACTCGTCAAGGATATCTCTCCAATGGTACACTGTGCTGTATGTCTCGTTTAAGTTCCTAGTATAGATGTGTTCTAGGTATTCGTAGTCGTCGGGTAATGCACCGGCCACGTCTAGGTCAAGAAGGAATCAGATGTAGCTAAACGTAATACTATAGTATTAAAGTCAATTTAATAAGACATAACCGGAACTTATAAAAATAAAATAAGAATAATATATACTGCCTCCGTAGCCTAGTGGTATGGGCGTGTGCTTTAGAAACCGGTGGTCGTGGGTTCGAATCCTGCGGGGACCCAAAAAATTTTCATTGTTGTTTCCTAGTTGATAAGGGCAACTTGGGCCGATCACCCAACTGTCTGAAAAGTAAGATGATCCATGCGTCGGATGAGCGTGTAAAAAGTCGGTCCACCCCCAACCCGCATTGGACCAGCGTGGTGGGATACGGTCCAAAACCCCCTAATGGATAGGGGTGTATTAGGGGAGGCCTATGTCCAGCAGTGGACTATCACAGGCTGTTGATGATGATGACGGTATAATATATTAAACGACAGCCAATTACTGCCGGATTTTAGTTGTAGAAAATCTCAAAAATGTCAACTACAATTAAAGAACTACAAAAGGCGTGAAAATAGTGTTATTTGAAAAAAAAAAATAAGAATATATGAAAAATTAATTTCAGATTCGTTTCGGTTGTTCTGTATGTTTAGTTTATAAGCCTGAATAAGTGTTTAGTACAGTCTGAACTAAACAAATAATTTTGACTAATGATGACAACTAGGCTATATAAGAAATATGGAAGTTTAATTAAGATTTAGGTAAATTTTATAAACTTAAAAGGAACAGTTAACGAACGATGTATACCGTCGTAGTCGCACCATATTCAAACCGAATAAATATTTTTTGAAAATCAAAAATCAAAGTAATGAATCAAGCAGGTGACGATGAAATATTTTTCGATGTCTCTCCTTAATGTAAACATTACCAGAGCGGGGCTCGTCCGGGTATCTTCCACCAAAATCTTCTGGGCGCACTTCGTAGAGCATGTTGATGGCATCCACGCGAAAACCTGACACCCCCATGTCAAGCCAGAAACGGAGAACCTCCTAGATGACACGAAGTAAAACAACGCATAAGTGAAATGTCAACAGTATCGTCAGAATACTATTCCTGATGCGGTTGCTTAGAGAAAAGAAGTCTCGATATTGACGTTATGTCTGTGCGAAGTCGTGTACAAAAGACGGATCTGAAATTTAGGAAGGAGAGATCCTCTTGTAAGCCGCTACCCGGAACGGAACCCTCCTTGTATATAATAAGCGTTGTGCATCTGTAATAGTGTTAGTGTTGAGTGGTGTTATGCATGGACTCGTCCGTACGAGACATCCTGGCTGTTGTCGGGGTCACGTGAGCCATTTCAATGTTTTTTAGTATAAGAGATGTTCGATTGTCATCATTATTTTTACTTTATAGAACTCGCTTTTTGATTTCTAAAAATATTATAAATCTGTTATTTACATTCAGCAGTGTTACTTTTGTTATGCAATCGTTAAGGAAAAACGCCTTGACTAAATCAAAGGAGGAAGACGACCTGAAAGTACAGCAGACTGTCTAACTTATCAAACGTATAATATAAACGCAACATATGAAAACTTAAAAGGACGATTATTTTTAAGTATATCTTGTATACGTATATTAATTTTGTGCAACAAGAAAATTATTATATTTTTATTGCACCAAGCATCGTGACCAGAAGTTATTTAACTAAATCAGACTTACTCGTCCTTTCAGAAAGTCATGCTATGTATGAAACCACAATTCGTTCGCTTTGTTAAGGCTGTACCTGTACCTAAGCTTGATGAGATATGAATAATATGTTGTTATATAATGTTAGTCTCTTGGCATTAAAAGTTGTGGCGCTGATATAAATTGAAAATCGTTACTTTTCTAATAATAGTGACGTTCCAATGATAACAATCATAAAATTATGATCATAAAGATTCTACATCTACTTTTCTTAATTACAGTCATAACGAAATCATCGTCATCTAATCGTTAACAGATATCCTCCAATGCAAAATATTATCAAAAATTGTTGAAGCATTTTGAATTTACCGACCAAGCGAAAATTAACGCTACAACAATTTGTTTCATAAAGAATTTAACACAAAATATTTCCTTATCTTTACCCACAAATGTTTATAATACGACGTGGGACTAAAACGTTTGAGAACAAAATATCTACCCTCATTTCTTCTTGAACCTTCGGCTCGCGGTAGTTGAGGTCTGGCTGGCCCACTACGAACTGATGCAGATAGAACTGGCCGCGTTCCTCGTTGTACTCCCAGGCGCTTTTGCGGAAATTGCTTAACTGTGGGCAAAAATTGTAACAGCATTAGAATCTACCTTATATGAAGATAAACCACACGTTTTTCTCTTCGTGTCTGAATCCGTAAAACTAACGTACATAAATATCATCGAAAAGTATGTCCAGCAGCGGACGGATAAAGGCTGCTAGTGATTAAGATGATGAACGTTGATGCACCTTGGAATTTTTTTATTACACAATATTGACATTACACGTTTTCTGGTTTTTAAGTTTTCTTTTTGATCCCATGGTGAATTTTCAATCATATTAAATTACTTACAACATGTCACTTGTTCTAACGCAAAATCCAAATTATTTAAATAATAAACAATTTGATTGTGTAATTAATTGTAATAAAATATTGTCTTTTTTAAGAAACTAAAAAATGGTTATTATTTTTGAACATAGTACTTCATACTTGTTATAGGAAACGAGAAAATGAAATTATATTTGTAACCATCCGCCACTGTTATATACGTCTAAGTACTTACCCAATTACTGGGAGGCAATAAAACCCCAGGTTTTTGGGATCTGGTACACCATCCGCCCAAACATAGTAGTTTTCGTATTCAGGCTCCCGTCGCACAGAACGGACAAACCAGTCACTCTCGTTGCTTGTGTGGTTTGGAACAAAATCAAGCACTACCCGTACACCTAGAGCAGTAAAATATATTATTAGAGCCATGACACTTAATTCTTACAATCTCAAAGTCCTTCTTAAGATTTCGGAGGCGTCTGATGAACATTATATCGTAGTTTTGATATCTAGTATCTACGCAGTTAATATTAATTATTATGCCTATAAATAAAGTGTATACGCCACTTGATTTATACATAAGATATGACTCTGTTTTCCTTGACTATTACAACCCAACGGAATGGATAATTCGTGTTTGCTTATAGGTAATTTGTAATGTCCTCAAAGACCACCTCCGTGGTCTAGCGGTGTTGGCCTTCGCTTCATAAACCGGAGGTCGTGCGATCGAATTCCGCGGGGAAACAACTTTGTGTTATCGTTGGTTTCTGGTTGGTCCACCCACTAAACCGCATTGGACCAGTGTTGTGGGACACGGTCCAAAATCCCCCAATTATTAACATTATCTCAAACTTTTCATTCTTATTAGTTATTGCGATTAAAAACGATTTAACCATACAAGTTGTATGAAAAGGATTGGCAGATATTAATCGTAAACATACATTGCCAGCCCACACGGAAAACTAATTATTTAATTTATTTTTGAAAACTGCGTCAATGTCGTTTCTGCGAGAAGTATATCTTCAAGATAAGCATTTTCGGGTTTAATCTTAAAACAAAGTATTAATTTCAGTTGGAACCAAACCTTATTGCTTGTTCTTGTTTTTCCGTTTAATAAAAAAAAGTTTTGCATTTTCCGTAATAATTATACAAATATAGTCAATTTAATTTTGTTATTTAAATAAGGCAATAAAAAGTTTTGGGAAGCGAATATTCGGTACAAAAGTTAACAGTGACGTTTTAATTAGTGTTTTTTATATTTAAGGAATTTTATGTAAAAAAATCACTAACCAATTATGAGTACTTTAAGTTATTTTTGCAAAGCAATAATAATTGTTTTTGCCCTTAAATTAGTAATTAAGCACATTATTAAATACAATGTTACTTCAAGTTTTGGAGCTTGAACAATACGTTAATTGAGTGGGTTGTTATTAATTGATGTAATATGTTTTGATATAGTAAGTTTTATTAAATTTAGCTACAAGATGCGCTCTATGTTCACTTGGTGGTAAATGATGGGCTTTGCCCATAAGAAATGCAGTGTTTAAGGCTACTCATCCAAGACATAGATTGTTACGTTTTGATTATCTAGTAATTACGCTGGCCACGGTGCCCTTGAAACCGGAATACTATAGCAATGTACTGAGATGATACTACCATCATCCAGCCACCAACTGGTGAGTTTTTTAATGTAGCTGTTGTTGTTAATAATAAAGTTCTTACTGCGTATCGCCTAATTCAAATATGCGTAGAAACGCAAAATCTGAACAGGAAATTTGTAACGGTATACGCAACGGTATGCGAAATAAACATATTTTGATTGGGGGTTTACAACCTATTTATTGATATATTTATTGGATGTTATCCGTGGTATTCAAACGAGATATAAATGTTACTATTTTTTAGTAAAACGCAATTTAAAAAAACCTAAATGATTTTACAGTAATAAAAATAGTTTAACAAAAATTTTTAAGCATATGCTATGTTAACATATAAGTATTCATTGTTTAGTTGCGTCTGATTTTATATTGTGATTTATATCAATGCCAAAAAAAGATGGAATCAATATAAATAATATAATGAAAATCATATTATTTATATTGATTCCAATATACCTAATAAATCAATATTCCTAATGAAGTATCGTATAGTGTTGTTATTACATTAGAGGATTTTGGATCTAATTGTCATATCGATATATTATTAGGAAACGCTAGATATATTAAGACATTTCTATGATAGGGGTTACATTGATTGAATAAATAGCGATTTACCATGGCTCAAGTATAGTAGATTTCAAATATTGTTTAATGTCTCTGGTGCCTAAAATAGGTACTCAAGTATCCTATATTTATTTTCTGTATTACTGATAATTATTGACGAATGTTTTCTTCTATTTTAAAAGACATAAGAAGAGATAATTATATTTTTCCTAAAATAGTATACGGATATGCAAATATAAAACGTATATTCTATACGTGTGAACAGAACGATGGCATTGGAAAGAATACTTCCGTGTAATAGATTGTCCTTCCTTAACCATTGTCTTTGTTGAAACGATGTGTCGAATAGAATTCGTGACGAGAATTCTTTCTACTTTAGATTTAAGGGGATTTTCCTTTTGAATGGTGACACGGTTGACGAATATATTTTATTTTTACATTCAATGTGTTGCAACCTCCAATGAACATAATCATCAGGGTAAAACGTGTTAGGTTAAAAACAATAGAATAGACAGGCTTTTCCTTTATGTCGAATTGCCAATGTAACTATTATTTTTGTTTTATTTTTCTACATACCATAAGATCACCTATACATTTGATGTAGAAAAGTAATAGAACAAAGTATTTTTAGATTTCAGGAGGAAAAATAAAAAAAATATATTCAGGAGATCCGTGGGTTTTTTCAAAGAGGAAAATGTTCAACGCGCTTTCATAATGTTTAACTTTCACGTTAAATTTTAAATTAACTTAGACAATCTGCGATCATTATAGAAGTCGGTTGCGAACGATTCGGTTAAATGACCCGGGTTATGACAAAATTACAATAATCATTAGTTCATGCACTCAATCGATCATGGATCCATGATATTTAGAAACAAATCTTAGTGTTATGTGGAGCATTCCTAAAAATATCTAAATCACCAATCTTAGATCTCAAATATCATTCAATTGCGATACCTATATATCTAGGCGTCGGGTCTGATAGACGAATTAAAACTAATCGTAGTCCTTCCTGGTCGCGCTTTTACTTTAACCAAGGTCTGAGTTTCTTAAAACATTCACGAGCCTTTTTATTGCTGCGCAAGAAGTAACACTACACCTCTTCTCCTTCGCCCCACTGAACTGTTCTGCGGTTATCATCATCATCATCATCATCATAATCAGCCTCTATCGGTCCACTGCTGGACATAGGACTTTTTTAATGAACGGCAAGACGTCCCATCCCCTGCTACCCGCTGCCAACTTGAACCGGCTACTGCACAGAGATCGCCATCCCACCTGGTCGGGGGTCGAACAACACTCCGTTTTCTTAAACGAGACCTCCACTCTAGAACGTTATGGGCCCATTGTGCGGTTATAGATGTCTTATAAGTTATATAAAATGAAGTCGTAATATCTGTAAGGTATAACCTAATCGTAATACAAAGGTAAAAAGTGGGTAAGTAGGTAAGTATAATCCAATTTATTAACCTCTATATTTTTATAGATTATAGTTCAAAATAACAATTAGATTACATACACATACATCCTGCTCCTGTAGCCTAGTGGTATGGGCTGTGTTTTACAAACCGGAGGTCGTGGGTTCGAATCCTGCGGGACTCAACAAATTTTTCATTGTTGTGTCCTAGTTGGTTAAGGACAATTTGGGCCGATCACCCAATTGTCTGAAAAGTAAGATGATCCATGCGTCGGATGGGCATGTAAAAGTCGGTCCACCCACCAACCCGCATTGGACCAGCGTGGTGGGATACGGTCCAGAACCCCTAATGGGTAGGGTGTGATTGAGGAGGCCTATGTCCAGCAGTGGACTATCACAGGCCGATGATGATGATGATGATGACTATATACATTTTCCTTAAACGTACGTCTAGTTTATAAATAAGTAGGTTTTAAATATGATAACATTGGATTGGAACTAAACTAAAATTAATTGGATTAGATTAGTTGGAGCTAAAGTAAACTAGAAACTAAAGTTTTATATTTTTAAAACCATTAGCAGTATGGAGTAAAATGTTTGACCTGGTACACCCTAATAGAGCTAACTAGCATGGAATACACCAAGGATAGCCGGCCGCTAACTTTGCTATTTATTCTGTAACGGTTTTAGCACTAACTGGTAACACTAAATATAATATGCTTCTGTAGCGGTCGACAATCTATTATATTTATTAATTTCTTAAAAAATATTAGCCAGCTGATTAAAAGGTAGTTTAAACGAATCGATTTTATTAAAGTTACTACCCTTTTAAATACTTTTCTTCTGCAACAATCGACAGTTTAAAAATCTATAACGTACTTATAATTATTAATAATTTCTAGATTATTTTCCTCCAGTTCTTATAACAAGTAAGTATCCTTGAATGCTCTCTCAATAACAATGTGTTATTAGACCCTAATGTGATTTAATAATTTTATAGCTCTATTGTTCTATAGCACTCCATACGTAATGTATTTAATCTTATAGGCACTCCAAAACGAAACTATATAATTTTTAATTCCACGAACTTCACTTGTAGCTTTTGAAAACTTCTTAAAATAATCTACTTAGTAGCGATGACCTAAGACAACATATACAAGCGTCCTATTTTATTTGGGCCGAAATGTGTTCATCAATTGTGCTCAAATTTCTACAGGTCAGCCAGAAAAAAAATCTTTCATGTCATATATTTAACAAGCAACTCCTATCAAGATTCTAAATCTAAATCGACCGTTTTATATAAACAAGAATATCTTTTTCATTTCAGCCTTTTCTTATGGTCTTATGTGGTCTTTTACACTTAATATCCTGAATACACTAACTACTAAGACGAGGGTATAATGACTGCCGAAGACTTCTGCGTTCAACTCATTGGTCGTCTGATTGTTTGGGAGATTCAGTCCATTTTCGTACATCGTCATGAGACCGCCTTCTATTCTATATGGTAATACTTGAATAACAGTGTTTATGTTAAACGCCTGGCCTATAACCTCAACCTCACAACCCAAAGGGAAAAACTGCATTTGCTTGATAGGTTAGATTGTGACTGACGACCTACAACAGTTGCCAAAAGTAGAGTTGTCGACATCGATCGTCTAATATATCTGGGGTTAAAATGCCTTAACAAACAGGATAACATCGATAACACAAAGTTATAAGGGGGATTGTATTCTATTAAAACTTCTTAACTTATGGCATCTTACACCAAAATTCGTCAGTCGAAGCCGGTCTAAATAAAATTCGTGTGATGTATAATAATAATTATTCAATTAAAACTCACCCAGATCTTTAGCAGTCTTCATCAGCACATGGAAATCATCCATCGTTCCATATTCAGGAGCAATTTCCCGGTAGTCAGTGATGTCGTAACCAAAATCGTACATGGGCGATAGGAATATAGGGGACAGCCATATTGCGTCTATTCCGGTCTCCTTTAGATGAGGTAGCTTCTCTGTTATGCCTGCATCAATTTAAAACGATTTATTAAATAATAATATTCTACAGATGTACTAAACCGTTCATTAATTTCTATTTATAAAGAAAAAAAAAACGAATAAAGAATACTTTATTAAATAACATTTTTATGTGTCAATATGTTCGATGTGTCCTACGTGATGCCCTTAATTATGTAAGTAAATTGTGGACGATTTTTTACCTAAATAACCAAAAGGTGAAAAAACTCGTCTTTAAAATTTTATTTAAGTTAATTTCAGAAATCTCTTAATGTAAAAATACAATTACTCGATATCCGACTTGATAATTGCTTAGGATCAGGAGTTACATAACTGAGAAAGATTTATAGCATTAAATGTTTTTGAAATTCACCATATGCGTTTGGGCTGCGGGACCAACTGTTAGACCTAAGATAGTAGCCACATTAAATATGGAATGTATGTATTCAATGTTTATTGTTAACTGCAAAGGCGCTAAAACGTATAGGAATTTATTAATTTATTTAAACTTTCAGAACTGATCAAATATGCAAAGGCGAGCTTAATGCTTTATCTACCAGTTAGGTTGATAATGCCTACCTTAGGGTAGCTAGGTTAACAAACACCTCGAACATGGTAAAATATCGTTACATTTCTATTCACGCGCCTCTTTGTTATAAAGCCGAAGCCATTCGATCTTTTCTGAAACGGCAAAACGCTTTTAGAGTATATAACACTGTCACTAAATGTACCAATCACTTTACTAATGAAAGTGCTTACTTTCACTATTTTTTTCGTAAATATTCGTAATAAATACATTAAAAAAACTTAGTTCCTATAGATATATTTATATCTATATAGTGATGCAACCAAACTATAATATAATACTTTATTTCTTAAGGCTTGTGGCCTATTTAAAGTCACATAAAATAGTTTGCAATCAAATAACAACAAAATTATGACGTCACGTATTGTATTCGAGTATGATTCATATAGTATTACATTTTATAGTTTAGTAAATTTTGAATACATAACTAAGTGATTCGTATTGAATTAAAAATTTAAGGGATTTTACCGAATGTATTTTATTGCTATCACAATGTTAACACGATTCACTGATTAAAGTTAATTTGGTTCATATACAACAACAAATCCATCTAGGGTTACATTAAAAGGAAAATATTGTGTGTTATAAAGGTGTGCATACAGCGTGAAAGATAAAAAAAATATTAACAAAAACTACAGATAATAAAAGAGGCAACAATGTTTATTGCAGTCGCGCTCGTTATCTCAATTTTATTTTTGACTACTTCAATCAGTGCCTAGATGTTGCATGTACAGACTTTTTATATTTTTGGCTGAATTTGAAAACATGTAAATACCAAGAGGCATAAAATCATTTACATTAATCTGACGACTCTGCGCGTTCTTTTAAATTATAAAATAACATGTTGTTACACTGCAATGAAAAAACTTATTAACGGATTTTAATAAATCATTCAACATTAAGGAACGTTACAACTTTGCATCATACAAGGGATAAAATTCTATTGTTAATAATTTAGTTAATACTCCTTATTAATAAGTATGTTAACAATAATGTTAAAGCATGAGCATTTATAAATTAAAAATAATGTATACGGAATAAGTAAATGTCTGGCTGTGTTTTGTTCGCCAGATTCTCTCAGGTCAGAGCTAAACGTTTGTAAGCTGAATAAAGATATTTAAATTGTAATTTAACAATATTATTTAATTATCAATAACATATATAACTAATGGGCTTATTCGCGTATCGCCTTTTACCAATTCAATGTAAATGTGAAAAAAAACGTACAAATATTATCAACACAATATACTAAACTAGAAACAATATTTCAACATGCAATATTTTATGAATGGCAAAATAGAACGTACAGCCCTGGGTCACTGAAAACGTAACTAATATCATGACATAACAAATTTAGTAAATTTATTAGTTATATGCATATTGAGAGCCTTACCGTTCAAATCTCCGATGCCATCACCGTTACTGTCCTTGAACGATCGCGGGTAGATTTGGTAGATCAACGCCGTCTGCCACCAGTCATAGTCGATAGACGACGACACAGAGGCAATAAAAAGAAGTAAAAGACCTAAACGCATTTTTAGTCACTTCCTGTCAGTTTACGACAAATTGATAGTCTGTATTGGCTATCTAATTTAATTCTGTTAATTTTCGCGCGTGATTTGATAAAAAAAAACAGCTTCACTAAATGTGTCACGTTCGTCTACGTGGACTAATAAATTGCGTTTTTTTTTGTTACATGTAGTTAAATATTCGGATAAAGTAAATAAATACAAAAGTACTTTACGAAAAATTTTAAAAGAAAATTCTGATTCTTTATTACTCCGGAATTAAGATTACAAGTTTATAGCGAAATTGAATTATTATAAACGACCACGTATAAAAAACTAAATCTTTTACAAACAATTAGAGACAACAGAAATTTAACGATTCTTTACGCTTTTGTTTTTATAATTTTGCGTCCGCACTCCGCGGCAGACGAGACACTTATGTGCGTATCGTATCGCAAAACCTTTTTATTTACTTCCAAACATTCGACTTATGTCCAGTGGACTACATGCCCGAATTTCTGCGAATAAACATTTTAAATAATCAATAAAGATTGTATGAAAAAAACAACAGTTACTTGGTCTACTCCCTTGGCGATGGTTCAATTGTTAAGATAGGAAAAACAATGTGTCATGGTCATAGGGCAATATGTTTAATGACCTTACGTTTTTTTAATATCTAGAAATTAAAGCTTTAACGCTTAAGACCACTGCCCATTGTGAAAATGGAAATAAATTGCAAAAATAAATAATCTATTAATATGATTCATTTAAAAATTTTACTATCACTGATTAAAGTAATTACGTATTAAATTTTGTTCCAGTTTCATTGTAATGTTTAAAATCATTGACTGTATATGCTACGACATATTTTAATCATAATCTAAGATTCTGAATCATAGTCGCCGTAGTAATTTCTAGTACTCATTGGTGAAATAATATTTACATTAAACCCCGATTAATTGGTGCATTTAATAATTTTTTGATTTAATTAACATGTAAAAAAAGTAAAAGAGTACATATTTTGATCGTGAAGCGAGTTTTAAAATGCAGGTATACAAAAAATATAAATAATTAAACAAATTCTAATTGTTATAATAATGATGCACGTCGGGTTCATTGAACATGGATCGTATTTAATGTAATTGCGGAATATTATATTGATTTAATTTAAAAACCAATGTTGTTGTATGCATAAAAATAATACCTTAAGGTTATCTCATACAATTATTTGCATATTTATGAGAAAAAATATTTTATGAGAGGTATAAATACAATAAGTAAAGGCGTATCAATCAATTCGGTATAAATCGTATTTGAAATGGAAAAACTAAAATATTTTGTTTTCTTTTTAACTACCAATATATTAGCAGAATAATTTGTACATGCTCTATGTAGGTATCACAGAATCTTTGTATTGTTGCCTGCGAAGGCAGATGGACAGTCGGACCACAGTAAAGTGTTCACCGACACTTATGGCCATCGGCAATACAAGGGGTATCAACAACACGCTACGGTGCCCTTTCAACCAGAACACGGTAGTGTTTTGATACCGCGGGAGAAACAAGCACTGTGTTTCCGCCAACACGGTCCTCTATAAAAATGGGACCTAAAACCTTTTGTTAATGCACGCATTCTCCATTAGAGGGTTTTGGACCGTATCTTACCACGCTGGTCCAATGTGGGTTGGTGGGTCGACCGACTTTTTACATGCCCATCCGACGTATGGATCATCTTACTTATCAGATGGGTGATCGGCTCAAATTGTCCTAACCAACTTTGAAACAACAATAAAAAATTGCTGAGTCCCCACAGGATTCGAAACCACGACCTCCGATTTATAAAGCACACGCTCTTACCACTTGGCTACGGAGGCAGTTGGCAATATAGTCCATGAGTTAATTAAAAATCCATATCAATTGAGGCTTAGACGTTGCGGGTTCGATGCCCGGTCGTTGTTTTTGTATCCAACTTTCGCTGCACGATCATTTAGGCGTTTTATGGATTAAGCGGCTACTTGATTTCTGGAGATATAAAGGACATTAGTAAAACCGAAAAGCGGTTTTGTATTAAATATGTGTTGTAATAAGTCAATGTTATAACGAGTACTTTATCTACCGAAAAATATTTAAATTTATGGCGTTTTTCTACAGTATTATGTATGAATTATACTTATAAACCTTTTTCTTCAATCACTCTTTTAAAAAAACCGCATCAATATCCGTTGCGTAGTTGTAAAGATTTAGGCGGCATACATAGGGATATAGGAACAGAGAAAGCGACTTTATTTATACTTTGTAGTGAGGACCATTCCCCAGTCCTGTAATACTTAGTTTTAAATATGCGGACAACAAATATATATCATACTGGTTGTTGCCCGCGACTTCCAAAAAAGTAAGCCTAAGTTAATCCCAGTTACATCTGCAATCTTTTAAAGAAATTCCCGTCTAAATCGGAACATCCAATCCGGAAATTAGCCAGAACAAACAGACAGGCAGACAGATGGCAGACAAAAATCAAAAAAATCTCGTTTAGTTAAACATATATCGGAAATATATCTCAATATAGTAAACATAGAAACAGTATTTTTACGTTACAAATAGACACTAGTTGTATTTATAACGCATTCTCATCAGCACCAACATTTTAATTGTGTTATGCATTAATTTAAATACATATAATGTCTTATTTTAGTATAACATAAAGTTTAAGTGTTTAATAAATAGTAGATAGATTTCGTCTCCAGAAGACAAATCTTTAACAATTTCTAATCGATTTTATTGCTTTTCTGCACCTACCGCTTTTCGCTAGGACTTACGAAAGAAACACTTGTTTAAATCTCCCTTGATTGCTTTTGGTAAGTGGCAGGGTACTTGAAAGAAGTTGTCGACTCTCTGAGTTCTAATTCTCCACTACTGGGATGCCGTAAAAAGTGAAGCTTTTTCCCACTGTTTCTTTTAGGCTTTATGTTCTTAAGTAAAAAGTAGTGTTACTGCTGCTTCATTAGCTGTCTCGTAGAGATCCCAAAGTTACCATGGGTCGGAGTATAATTTATTCACATTTACCAGAATATGGATATATTACGTTTACGTCAGTGTACTCAGGATATTGTGTTAACATATTGATTTAGCCAAATACTCGAATAAGAACCGTAGCAACATTATTCGTTGCGAGTGATAGTCATTTTAATTTTAACCTTCTCGGTTTAGTTAGCATTTGGGTTTTACCGCGTTATAAAAAGGTCAATTGAGTCTTCTAAGCATCTGTTGTTATACCTAAACCAAAAGCTAATCGAATATTGAATATTTTTATGATGTTTTTGCAAACTTAGGGCAAAGAACTGATGATCTTCGCCTCGGAAATGCGTTTTAGAACAATAACCGGTATTCTGCCCCCATTCGGTATACGTTTTTTTCGTAATGCATCCTTTATTATCGGTCAATATCGATCGATATGCGTTGAATGACCTGGATGCGTCGAATTCTTCTGCCAAAATTACTTTTAAAGACTTTCGAATACCTTTTAAGGACATTTTATTTGCTTGGCGATGTAGACTTGTATTTCAACCGATGCACCACTTACCTGATAACCTGAGTGAAATTAAATCGAAGTACGTCGATAATGTCAATCACTATGTGGTAAAACAATCCAATTTTATTACATTTTCCTCGTAATTCAAAGCTTACCTTTTGCTGCTATATAGTCACACGTGCTCCGAGAGAGATTTAGCCTTTTGACTAGGCTTTTACAATCCGCAGCTTTATCATTAAAATAAGTTAGTACAGTTAAACTAAGTAAATGAACTAAACTAAAAAGAACGCAATTCGAACAACGCCTGAATACTATTAGGTAAAATAGTAAATTTTCGAAAATATCATATTTATCTATTATCATTATCATCATCATCATCAGCAGCATTAGCCTTTATCCTTTCGCTGCTAGACATAGCCTTTTGCAAAGAACGCCAAGACGGCCAATCCTCTGCTACTCGCTGCCAACTTGAAACGGCTACTGCACGGAGATCAGCATCCCACCTGGTCGGAAGTCGACCAACGGACCGTCTTTCCAAACGCGGCCTCCACTCCAGAACCGTGTTAGCGAGAACTTTATTAATCTATACCAATAAATAAAATTGAAGTGTCTGTTCGTAATATCTTGATATTAACTAGTTAACTTGTTAACTGTTTTAAATAATTAAATTGTGATTTGTTAACCGACAAACATATAACGAAAGAACATTTATTTTAAAATTTTTGTCTGTCTGTTTGTTTTGGCTACTATCTGAAATGGCTCGTTCGGTTTGTGTTGACGCCACTTTCGAAATAAGATAGCTGATTTTTTTTACATATTTAGAAAAAATATTATCAATTCTCACGAGAACAAAGTCGCAGTGATATTTTGTCAATCTAATTTTAAATGAAGTAGTAAAAAATTAAACAGACAAAATTGTATTATTTAATACATTGATACAGTATAGTCGTATTGGCCAGTGAAAAAGTGCTATTTTAAATTCTGCAAAAGCATTAAACGAAGCAAATAAAAGGAAAGTTACGAATCAGCCGTAATGTTCATTTTGCGATGCAAAAGGAATATATCAAGCCACTTTCGACTAACCCAAATGTTGAGAGAATTAAGGTAAGTACATTTTATAGGCTAACAAGTTTTATCACAAGAAAAAGAAAGTCAGCATTTCGACTACAAATTGTATTTATTTATGTTTTGTTCGTTTTTGTTAAGATTATTTACAATTTAAATCAAAGTCCGTGAAAGCAAAGGAAACTGATTTATGAAGATTAGTCTATGCAGCAAGTGTGTGTCTAGTTCCACGGAAGAATCCTATTTGGGTCCATTATTGACTTTTATTCATAATTAATTGATTTTCACATCGTTTGTCTGACTTCAGTGATGAGAATATTTATGGTGACATAATTTTAGAAACTAGCTGTATCATGTCATTATTAAGATAAAAATATTTTTATTACCATAGACTTCTCACGTTACGTTAAAACACGTGTTAAAAATATATTTTATACGTATCGTCTGTAATATATTAAGCGTGTTATATATTATACGAGGTGGTCCTCTTAGCAATGAGAAGGTATATGCTATAAATATAATCCATAATTTTATTTCCTAAACATATTATTATCTACTATTAAAATGTTTCGTTAAAATCTTTGTTGTTATTAGTTCACGTTATTTCTAACGAAAATAGATAGAGTTCTTTAGTGTGTTATTAGCACCTGGATTAAAAGGTATTAGTGTGAATCAGTGTGAACACACTCGCGTGTTGCGAAGCCACGGCACCCTATGGGCTAGCGTGATTACTGAGTATAGTAGATACTAGATATACCATCTTACGTGTCAAAGCGATTACTGCATGAGTGTTATTCATTTTGGTGCTTATCGAGTAAGAAATTAGACTTACTTATTGCGGACCTTATTTTTACGTGGATTTATCTGAAGCCACCTGCGCGTAAGGCATAATTCACATTCGTGTGACACACATACATAACAAGAATTCAAGATTATGGAGAGAGGGAGTCTGTAATTTTATGGCTGTTATTGAATACCAAAGATAGAAAAGGCGCGAGACTGACTTGTTACAAGCATATAGGTGGACAACTTCACTTGTCACGTAATCAGATTGCTCTAACCAACTGGGAAACAACAACACAAGATGACTTTTGACCCTCCCGACATTCGATAAGCAAAGTGAAAGCTTCATAACATAATATAAAAATACGAAACAATTGTATTATGCTAAAAAATAATCTTTATGTATAACTTGGGTCAACATATTTTGTTGCAAATATGGTTATCAGTGTTCAAAATTACATGAAGAAAGAGTATCAGATTGAGAAATTTTGATAGTTTATTTTTTTTTTTGATTCTCATAAAAGTCAGTCTTTGGGCCAGTTGATGTATGTTGAGTATGAATAAATATAACTATAATTTGATAATATATTCGTTGACGAAATTTGCTATTAAAGATTCATAGGCGTTTAATTATATCCGATTACTACGTAAATTACTATTAAAAATATTATAAATTAAGCCTTTACTTTTAATTTATTTTTCGACAGCCCATTTTAAGTATTGAGGTCGATACAAAGTAATAATCAGGTTATAAATTATTTATTGGATGCCTAATCGCTTAATCGAGGACAATCTGGTCATCCTGAGTAGATAAAAATAAAATGTTTTAAAGTATACTGTCCATATTTATATCACACCGATAACTCAAATCTGACGATTTAGTTACTTGGTCATATTATTAGTAGTTATCTTTAATGTTGTCAATTAAAAGCTTATTTGAGTTCATGCTTTAATTGTAGTAACTTCATCGTACTAGCATAAGTATGAAAACCAACTTAAGAAGAAAGAAGGCCATAATAATTCTTCGTCATCATCATCATCATCAGCCTGTGTTACTCCACTGCTGGACATTGGCCTTCCCTAATTCATGCCTTCTCCATTAGGGGCTTTAGGACCGTATCCAACGCTGGTCCAATACGGGTTGATGGGTGGACCGAATTTTCTACATGCCCATCCGACGCATGGATCAACTCACTTTTCAGACAATTAGGTGATCGGTCCATTATCCTAATCAACCAGAAAACAGTAACACAAAGTTGTTTCCCTGCGGGATTCGAATCCACGACCTCCGGTTTATAAAGCAAGGGTCAATACTAGCGGTAGCCACGGAGGCGGTTATATTATATTATTGGATGAAAGGACTTTTTACGGATTTTATCGCGTTTATTTTACATATTTAAAACTCCCGAAGTTTCGAAAACTTTTCAGCGACCGTGGTCACGGGGTAGACCAAGATGTCATACGTCTTGTTGCCAGTACTGAAGCGGGGTTACCAAATCTTAATTAAAAAGTACAATTAGATATTACATATAATATATATTAGATATTATATATATAATATCTAATATAATAGTTTAGATATAAGTCTCTTACTCAACTTGAACATTGATTGACAGTTGAGTAAATGTTGTTTATATATATACGTTATCATTAATGACTTTACACTAAAACCTGTGGAAGTGCAATCCGACGACGGCTTCAAAACCGTCAAATCGAAGAGGAAGCGCAAGGTCCGCACCTGTTCACCTGTCCTTCCCGTCAAGGCTGCAAAGCCCGACGCTCCCACCACCTGCCCTCAGCAGGCCACCAAACCGTCGACCTCCCAGTCGACAAAACCCACCCCATCTATCCATCCCGCCGATCCTAGGCGCTCCCCGGCCCCTCGCCCCGCCCAGCCGTCGCAGCCTTCCCAGGCACGGCTCCCCGTAGGGAAACGCCCACCTCCTGCCTCGCTTCGGCATTCGCTCGGCCCTATCCAACAACATTAAGTTTGAGGCCTCTGATAGCAATCAGGGGATCAAACTACAGTTAGAAAATTCAGACGATTTCAGAAAGGTGACTTTATTCCTTAGGGAAAAAGAACACCAATACCACACATTCGCGCTCCCGGACGAGCGCGTACTTAGGACAGTGGTCAAAGGACTGCCTAAGGAAATCCCTTGCTCCGAGATAGCTTCGGCTGTCAAAGAATTAAATATTCCCGCCCTTTCGGTACAACGCATGTACCACCCACGCACCAAACGACCTTATGGTATGGTGCTGGTTACGCTAGAGCGCTCCAAGGAAGGCAAGGGCATTTACGATGTAGATCAACTATGTGGGATCGGCCGTCTCTCTTTTGAGCGGCCGCATTCCAACGGTCTTCCAGGGCAGTGTCATAACTGCCAGGTATTCGGTCACGGTGCGCGGAACTGTTTCGCCCGCCCCCGTTGCGTCAAATGCCTCGGGGATCACGGCACAGCCTCCTGTCCCAGACCCAAGGACAAAGAAGTCCTCGCCACCTACGAACCTCCTGCGTGCGTAAACTGCCGCAATCCCGGCCACACGGCCAACTACCTCGGCTGCCCTAAGGCGCCAAAACGCAGAGTTCCTGCAATCCCAAGGGAAGCCTCTTCCAGGCGACCACCCAATCCTTCCAATAACACCGCATTCCCACCCCTCCGTCCTTCCAACGCTTGGCAGTTCCGCCCCGCGTGGCAACAGCCAGCGCCGGAGCCGACTCCGAGCGCACAGCGGCCCGCCGCCGCCTCAAATAGCCAGCATGCTAGCCATAGCAATGGCAGCACTGGCAAAAATTGCGCGTCATTCTTAAAATCACTAGATCTCTTTGATCTAGATGAATTCAATCAAGCAGCAGATGCATTCGCCGCCGCCGCCGGCGACGCTATGGCTAGGTTTTCCTTACTTGTAAAATACAAGAATTTAATTAACGCCCTTAAGGCATAGGTAGCGACACCCTAGCAGTAGCCAGACACACCCTACACTTAGAGTGTAGGACAAACACACACATTCATGACATCGGCCCCACCGGTGAGGTCGAACTTACACACCCTTTGCTATATGACACTGTAGCTTAATACCATTTAGATAGGAGCGTTGCTGGAGTTTCTTGCGCCACTTCTTCTCCCAGCGCCAACGCTTTAAGAAATGGTAGTAAAGTTTAGATAGAGCTCTTCTAGCTATTAAATTATCCTTGCATAGCGTAAGTGGGCCGACGCCTAGCAGGGCAGAAAACCTGCGGAAGTATATTTTTTTAAAGATTAAGGCTTACTTATAATCTATTGTCAATATTATTCATTCTGGTTACTATTTACTGATTCTATTTTATCACAGACTCTAGAGTGACTCGCTATAAAGCGAGTCACTCTAGAGTCACTATAGATTGAATCCGCCCAGGGATTTCCGATCCGTGTGGTGGTCTTAATATATAACTTTATTTAGTATTATAAATGGGAAATATTTGTTTTTATGCATAGAAGGAATTAACACAACAATTACTTATTAGCAAATATTCCTTCTGTTACTAAGCTATACCATCACTGAGTAACAGATGTTGCATTTATTACTAGAAAAATTTAAAATTCCTATAAATTTGTACTTGAAAAGGTTTAAAGAATGTCGGTATAATCTTCAAATTATGTTAATTTATGCCAAAATATTAAAAATGTCCACCCATTCGTGGCCTGGATGGATCTTTAGTTTGTAACGTTGATAAAAGTTATTTACTTGTAATTTTGAAACAAATAACATTATATAACTAGGGGAGGCCTATGTCCAGCAGTGGACTGATACAGGCTATAAATGATATAGATAAACATTATAACGAAAATTTAAAAAAAAATTTTTTTGAACATAACTTTTATGTACAATAAAAGTTATTTTCTTTTATCTATAATAAGAGAAAATATAATTAAAGTTAGGATTACAATGTTTATCTTTTGAATTGAGTTTCGGCTTTGAAAAACAATTAAATTTTTGTAAGTTACGACGTACAATATAATACAAAATAACATATCTTTATAGATTAAAGTTTCTATTTTTTCTATGATATATCAAATAGTTTTTTCCGAGAACGAGTCACAAACATAAAATACAAAACATACATTGGAATAAACTTTTGCATTTATAAGTTTACCAGGATGGAGGATGTAAGAAGGATAAATAAAGTAAAATGTTTAGCAATAATAAAATATAATTCATCGTCATTCCACGTTGAGTATCAAAACAAAATTTACACAGAGTTTATCAACTTATATACAATACAATCAACTAAACATACTGTACAGATTAAAAACAAAATGTAATATTAACGATTCTTACTAACTTTATTGGTTACGATGTGAACTAAAATATATTTTGTGACAAATTTATCTGTATAGATAAAAACATTTAAATATTTAAAAAGCATTTAGTGATCTGTGCGATATTAAATACAACAATAAATTTGGTCATAAAAGACAGCTTTTTTTTCATATGTATAAGGACATTTCGATGCAGCCTCGATCTTTTTTTTTATTTAAAAGCAATCTTTAGTCAATTTTAATGAAACTTATTTCAATTTTTTTTATATAAATTTTGATGTATTCAGATCTAATAAATTATTTTAGGTCCCATTTAAGTATTACCATAATTTATTTTTGAATAATGATTTTTTATTAACGAAAAAATTACTTTCGCACAACGTGTAGGTGCTAGAATCTAATCGAAACTAAAAATTAAAATGAAAAGCTCTATATACAGAAAAAATATGCCTAATCTAATTAACATTAACGAATATAGGTCAAATATTTCAACAATTTTTTTTAGCACAGTTTATTATTCATTAAAGTATTGTAAGGCACGTCTATTACTACAGGTTACATAAATCTTAATATAACTTTGGGAAGTCCTTGGAACTAATGTCCCGATACTAGGGCTACATAAGGCCTGCAAACTATATCAACAAAGTTTTGTTAAACTTTGGTGGCATCAACCGTCCAGGTGACCATTAACTTTGTGCCAATTGACATATTTTCTAGATTTTATTAGGCCCTAGTATAGTCACTAACTCTTAACTATTAAAAGATAACTCCCATTATAGTTTATCATCTATCAAATTCACATTCGTTCATTATTCGTCTATGGAAATCAGTCTTAAGTGTAGACCCACAAACATAAGTAATATTTGGTCATGGTTGATGATTATTAGCTTAAATATGTTAAACATAAACTGTTCATAATTATTGAATAAAAGGACTGTTTACGGATTTCATCGCGTTTATTTTACATATGTAAATTAGTGATATCAAATCGGGGTAGACTACCCCGTGACCACGACCGCTGGAAAGTGTTTGAAACGTCGGGAATTTAAATATGTAAAATAAACGCAATAAAATCCGTGAAGTCCTTTTATTTAATAATGTGTAGTATTTGCGTAAACAAAAGAAATAATTAACTGTTCATAAGTATGCGATGAAGTTAATTGTGTTTTTTATTATGAAAAACAATATTACTTTACTTTTGTGATTATACCTGGTTAAGTAAAACTGAAGTTTCAATATTAAATTTATAAGTTTTATCCTCATTATAAAGTAAAAACACATAATTAACCAATTGTATTCTCCGGAAACCATAACCTTAACACACAAATGTAATAGCTTATTATAATACATTTAATTACTATCAACATGAAATATTTAACGGAACTCGCATACATTTTAGTTTCATATACTTATACCCTCTTATTATTGCTACATTTTATAACATATAATTAACTTTTTTTTTAAATATGTAAATAGAACTACACATCATTTACATATTGTCGTGCCAACGAAGTATACTTGTGATCGGGAATAAAAAAGTTTGGCTCACTCAATAAGACGACATATACAAACACGTGTCATTTTCTTTCGGTAGCAAAACTTAACGCGATGAACAATTTAATAGTTTAATATCTAAACGGATAACATCAATTTAGACATAACAGTTTTTTCCAAAATGGGCGACGCGCGCGTGTTATTGGCAGGCCGGCCAATATGGCGGCGTCGAAAGCGTCCTTAAGCTGTTTCCGTGTTTTCGCGGAAGTCTCTATGTACACGGCGTTTATTTTCGCGGCCAACGCTCGCGCCTCCGCCTCGGTGACGGCGTGTTCGCCGCGTGCCTGCAAATTGAAAAAAAAACATTACAAAATAGAGGAAAATAGATCACGATATTATATAATAATCTGATTGCATCATGCAGCATCATCAGCCTTTGACAGTCCACTGCTGGACATAGGCCTCCCCTAATACATCCCTTTCTATTGGGGGGTTTGGACCGTATCCCACCACGCTGGTCCAATGCGGGTTGGTGGGTGGACCGACTTTTTACATGCCCATCCGACGCATGGATCATCTTACTTTTCAGACAACTGGGTGATCGGCCCAAATTGCCCTAACCAACTAGGGAACAACAATGAAAATTTGTTGTGTCCCCGCAGGATTCGAACCCACGACCTCCGGTTTCTAAAGCACACGTCCATACCACTAGGCTACGGAGGCAGTTAATCTGCAGGCAATAATCTGATTATGACAGCTCGATAGCTACAATGCCGCTCCGTTGCAATTATTTACTTTGCTTACATCTATTTTGAAAACATACTAGTATACATAATAGTATCGAGTTGAACTAGAGTTGATTATATATTCGATACGTATGTCAAAAAAGAAAATAAATTAATGTCACCCATAACGAAGCGACGTATGGCATTGTCATGAGTTAGTGGACACTCACACTAAATGTGCTACGCTACTTTGTAGCTTCAACTTCAGTTCAGATATAAACAAAACTAGTAGAGAAAGAGAGAATATATATATTATTAATTAGTCCGTGTCTGTTTCAAATCTGATGAGTATTAAGCGAATAATTGATATTATAATAGCTACTGGCATCTGACCTCCGATCCAAAAATTTAACTGCGTTCAAATGATAGATTGTATGTTCGTGTAGTGGTATGACGGTCCTTTTAAGATTAAGACGCACTTTAAACCAACAACGATATTTGACATGGAGCGTTTTGACTACTCTGAAAATCTGCGGTACAATCCGTACCTTACTAATTGGCAATAACAAACGAAAATTTAAACAAAAACAAACCGACTTCAAATCGATTGAGCGTGATATTGAGCTATTAATCATTTGTTGAGCACATAATTAATGTAAATTTCAGACTTATTCAATTTTTTCATGGATGCCACTGTCCGAACTGGACCAAATTGGTATGGGCCCAAACAAGAAGCACCAGCTTTCAAAAAAAAAAACATCCAAATCGGTTCACAAGCGAAATTTCTGAGGTAACAAACGTAAAAAAAATACAGACGAATTGAGAATCCTCCTCCTTTTGTAAGTCGGTTAAAAAAACTACATTATAGAGTGGTTTACAATGGTTAGAAACACACTGCAAGCATATGCCTCTCACACCTCATACCATTGCTGTGTAAGCAAGTAGCCCGTTCTACTACCCGCTATACTCTTTTTGTTCGTATCGAATAAGTATTTTTTGAAAGCATCAACCATTGTAACGTTTTTCTTAGTCAAATACTAAGAAGCGAAATTAAACCATTGCATAATAACCCTTGTAACCCGCATATACTGAAGTACTGGTTGTGTTTGTCTATGCGGGTATTTTAAGTCCATACAAAAGATGTCCATGGAAGTAACGCCGCGGGCAAGTCAGCATACTCGTAACATTCTTTGCGAGTTCTCGTGTTTCAATGTCGCTTTTATATGCACAAATGAGATATACTACTTTTTAAGTTATTTACATTGCCTCAAGTTTCATGTTAATTGTAAAAAAATTTGTTATTTTTCATTATCTAGCAAAAATTGTAAATGTACCCGTGCAATATTCAGTAGCAAAGTTTTGTGTGCAAGGCAAGTATCATAAAGGTGGTTCTAAATTTTTGACAAAAGATCGTTAGTTTACCGGATTCTGGAGGGTAATTTTGACATTTTGACAGCAGGTAAGAATATCGTCCTCATTGTCAAGACGCAAGTCAAATGCAACATAATCCATCGTTTTTCCAACGTTGACATTAGCAGAATCACCAAAATACACCTGGTGGAGCCTTTTCAATTAAAAGAAGAAGAAGAACATAATCCATCAATCTGGTATGGTGGATTATATAGGTGAAATATTAGGCGTGCGTAAAACTGTTTACTCTTGAGTTCATCTTGGTTTCATTAAACACAGACCCTCTTATATTTTTTCAAATTGAAAGAAGGAAACGTAATAAAAAAGTAACATATAAAATGTCATGTAATATCTGAGCTTAATTGTCAGTTTAATTTTAATAATATTAACTCTTACCTTCAATCCCTGTATGACTTTTCCGTCAAGGGCCAGGTCGCTCTGCGTGCCGACCAGAATCAAGGGTGCGTTCACGCTGGCCACCGCCTTCGTCCACCTTTCGGCCACTGATCTGAAGGTCTCCGGACGAACCACAGAGAAGCACATCATCAGCACGTCTGTACCAGGGTAGCATAGCGCCCGAAGTTCGGACATCGAGTCCTGAAAATCGATAAATGTTGTATTAGATAATTATACTATGACGGAAATAAATAAATTAGAGTTGCATGAACTATAGTATTACAATTTGCATATCATGAATACGTACAACCTTAAGAGATATGGTGTCTTTTTCATGATTTGCTATTCGGTATTTCTATTTGGCCTAATGTTACATACTATTCGACCGCCTACGTGGTCTAGCGGTATTTGCGTTTGCTTTATAGGTATACCAAAGGTTGTGGGTTAGAATCCGCGGGGAAACAACTTTGTGTTGTCTTTGTTTCCTGTTTAATGAGAACAATTTGGGCCGGTCACCCAATTGTCTTGAAAGTAAGATGGATCCATGCGTCGGATGGGCATGTAAAAAGTCGGTTCACCCACTAAACCTCATTGGACCAGCATGGTATGATACGGTCCAAAAACATGTTTTACTGCGAGTTGAACATTGAGTGTCTTAGTTTTTTAAATTAATTTATGTTAGCTTGTGAAAATGCGACCTTTTATTGAGTAGGTATTTGCTAATATATTAAAATTTAAATAAAACCTTTTTATGACCCTGTAGGTGTAATGACCGAAGCCGTATGATGCCTTACTGTCTGAGAGTTAAAGTGGAATAAATTAACGTGAAGTTATTTTTAGATTGTATTGTATTTTATTAAAACGTTGTTTAATATTTAAGTAAGATGTATGTGGCATTAAAGTTGTATGTACCCTTATGGTTATCGAGTATTAAGTTTTGTTTTCTTTCATTTTGACTTATAACCCATTCATCCAATGCGGCAAATGGAATCAATAATAAAAAAAATATTAATTTTTTTTTTATTTTGCATAATACAAAGGAGCTACGAGCTTAAGGACGCTGATACGTGAAGTTTTCTGTTAAATTAAATACTTAAAATGACAGCTCAAAAGATGGCTTTGAAGCTTTACACAAGCCTAAATCCCGATAACAACAATTCAATAGCAAATATGTCTTATATAGTCGAGAATCTTTATAGCTCCTATAGACGTGAACTTAACAGGGAAAACAAGCAAATTAAAAATTCCAAAACGAAAATTTTGTCACCAAACTGTTTTAAATATTCGTTGATAGATATGGCAACTTTGAGTATCACATTTTGTATAATACAGTTCATATTAGGTTCAATTCACACTGAATTTCTTAATCCGAATTGTCATCACACGTTTCTGTCTAACCAAACTTGACTTTGACCTTTGTTGATTGCATTTAACACAAGTTTCTTGAACTCATCTATTCATAGCGGTATAATCGAGTTAAAATCAATATTGTTTCACTCTGTATCTCTTTAAGTCAAGTTCAAATAAGGAAATTGTTTGATGGTGTTGCAATTGAACTATCCAAGTAAATATTGATTAGAACAATATTTATGTTTTGATAACGGTTGTGTTAGTTACGTTATTTAAGTTAGAAAGTATAGTAAGCATTATCATACTCCTTTACATACACGCAATCAATGTTCTTTTTATGTATATAATAGACAAATATATGGATTTAAATGCATTAGTCATTTAAATGAAAATATAATCATCATCAGCCTGTGTAAGTCCACGGCTGGACATAGGCCTCTCCTTCTTCATTGGAGGGTTTTTGGACCGTTCCCCCACGCTCGTACAATACGGGTTGGTGCGTGGACGGACTTTATGCATGTTATGCATAGCCATCCGACACATGAGTCATCTTACTTTTTAGACAACTGATCAGCCCAAATTGCCCTGATCAATTAGGCACAATGAAAATTTGTTGACTTCCAGCAGGATTAACGAACCCACGTCCTCCGGTTTCTAAAGTACACGCCCTCACCACAAGGCTACGGAGGCAATTATGGAGGAAATATTAGTGTTGACATATATTTCTTAATTTTACATACAAATCAATTATGCCATATGTTTTATACGTGAAATACTATAATGGTTTATTTATAACTATAGGCGCATACTTCACTCTACGTTATATTTTCTATACGTAGTTTTAAAAAAAAAATTAAATCCAAAATTGTATAGTAGAACATATTTACTTTTCTGATAAGTTCCTGCCGCATCAACTAATTCATCTAATGCCCATTTCGACATAAGTTTCGTTTGTAAAGCTTTTTATCTGTCTTCATTGCGAATCTGTGGGAAACCGGAAGGACGCCGATTCCCGGATAATGCAATAGAAAAAAGTTTCGATTTAAACAGACGGGTTGGCGAATGCATAGTGCGGACGATTTATTTTTTTTATCTGTGGAAAGGAAGCAGGTGAGGCATTTTCGCTGTTGCGATGGAACAAGAAACATAAGAAGGGGTACCGACGTATTAGGTAAAGTTTTAGAGAAGAAAAGAAAGGAAATAAGTACGAAAGGGTACAACACTTTATATTGTACTGAAAGTAAGACTTTATGACATACTTTTAGTATACTTACAGACATTTTATAATATGTCATGTTTGTAAACAAAGCTATTAGAGCGGAAACTTAGCTTTTCATTGGTAGATTTAAAAATCGCGTGGTGGTGGTGAATTACCAATTTGACAATTAAAAATACTATGTAATTTTTATAAGCTATTCAAGTTGCTCGCTTATAAATAACTGTTGTAGTTATAATTACTTATGAGAAATGAACAGATCATAAGATCCGATGAGATGGTGATGATCTTACCTGTCCAGCAGTATCACAGATTTCCACGCAGATTGGTCTGTCATCCACGTCAACCACAACTGTAACAAAAATAATAACATTATAAATTACATATATTTATTTTACAAAAACTAATACCTATAGTTTGAAATAAATTTATTTTACATATCTTTAAAACGTATAATATAATCGAAATATACATAAACGAAAAGGGATAGCATCGTATTAGAAGGTCGTAATAAGTTGCACAATCCTGTTAATTTTACATAAACGTTATACAATTTTTTCTAGATATAGATTTATTATTATTATTTCCGAACAAAAACATTGGATTCTACTAAAGTTAGAATACTTTAAAACTTAAAAAAACTCGTGTCAAACTGTAGAGGCGGGAAATCCGAGTGGTTATTGAAATTTAACGGTTTTGGCGGCAAATTAAGTTTATCTGAATTTCGAGTCTTTTTGGGGTGTGGTACGTGTACAATATTTTTTTAAATTACTAATTTACTACCAATAAATAAATAATTTACTACAATTTAAATTTATACGTTAATTTAAAAAGAACTTATAACACAGAAGAGCTAGAGAGAGGATAACATTTTCTGGTAATTGTTCATAGTTGAAAATAATCTTTTGTCACAAATTTATTATGTAACCTTAAGTTAAGTCTTAGCTAAGTTTTTGAACTAATATAAGCAAATTTAGGACTAAAAGTTGGTCTTAATACTATCTCGATGTGACAAGATAAGGGCGGCGCTGACGCATCGCTAATGAATCATTAATCGATTACCCGTTACTGCGATAAAGGGATCAAGTTATTTAAGTACCCTAACGAGCGAAACTGTTGTGTTTATGGCGTGTGTCGCAAACGAGAATATTTATACAAAAAATCGCATTTACAATGTTGGTCTTTAATTATGTGCAACATTTTTATAGTAAGCTTTATAAACGCAATTGTGTGTAAAGAAACCGTTGAAAATTAAAAGCTTAAGCTTGTAGGGACGGATACAAAGATTTAGCAATCAGTAATACAAATTCATCATCATCATCATCATCAGCCTGTGTCAGTCCACTGCTGGACATAGGCCTCCCCTAATGCAGGCCACCGCTTCCGATCTTCAGCTATTCTCATCCAGCCCACACCGGCCCCTTTGCGAATGTCGTCACTCCATCTTGCCGCAGGGCGTTGTTTGTTTTGTTTAGCTTTGTTCATGTTACATACATGAAATTTTTTAGATAGGATTGGAGATTATAAAAGGAATTGCTTTAGTCGAGTAATGCTAGTATTGCATGTACAAGTTTACATATATACTTGCATATTGATTACACCTATTGCTTTGTGGTTTATTTCAATGAAACGCTATTAAAATACATCTCACCAAACTGTCACAATAAAAAATCGCGTTTGAGTAGCAAATAAATATTCGAGTGTTACCATCTCGTGGTCCATTGGTGCAAACATCGTGATTTTTTTTATTTTTAAACACCTTTCCAAGTGCTTATTACAGTGAAATCTTACTATACGGCATTATAAAAAGCTTTCTTTTTAATAACGCATAAAAAGTATTAAATATTGCCGCGTCCGTGAAGCGGCTTTTTGCGAATTTAACGATTGTTTTTAATGTTGCAATGTACGCGATTCAAGTTAATATTTATCGCAACGGTTGCCACACTAAAATGTTTGATAAGGTAAATATATTTCTGAACTAAATTTCAAAATTATGTGACATAAAAATGGTAGTGTTTCTTTTAGTAATAATAAACAACATAGAAGAATATTAAACGTGCAATGGTATAGCGAGTACCTAAGGTGAATATTTTACAAATAACTGAATAAAATATGTATATTTTTTAAAGAGGTTATGTATAATAGTAAAGTTATGTTAAGAACTTATTTTAAATTAATATTATTAAACCATAATTGACGCATTATTTTAATAAAAAAAAAAGAATTTTTAAGACATAAAAGTATAATGTAAATGGATAAAAATAATTACGCTAAATCTTTATGCGTTTAAGTAAAGCTATGTTTCGTTTTTAGGGGTGGCAGCAACAAAAAAATATGCTACAAATATCTCTGGGCTTGTATTTAATCAAATTGTTTACGCCGAGATTAAATTCCGTCTTGGGCCGGGAGAGAGGGCCACAATGGCGGCTGGAACCAGTTGGCGGTCCGCATTCCGTCAAATCTCTAGTACAGTTGAATGTGATCGAATATAGATGTTGGAGTAAGGTATAGCATGTTATAAATAAAATTATAAAGTAACATAAAATGATTAAATAACTATTAGCATTATTATTAATATTGTATTAAAAATAATGTTTCTGGACAATTAACACAGCATTATCTAGCCCCAAACCATGCAAAGCTTATACTTTGGAAAAGATATGACTGATAAATTAATAGATTTACTTTTCTTTTGTAATTAAATATATTATATTTATATAAATACCCAAACACGAGAAAAACACTAAGTTCATCACAAAACATTTTTCTCGTGGTGGGTTCGAACCCGAACTCTAGCGTAGCAGTCAGATCGCTAAACACTGCGCGAAGCGGGTCGTTAAATAAGTACTTAATATGCATATATTTTCGTTCACACATACCTACTAAGTTTATACGTAAAAACATCATACAAGCTATTATTTTGGATAAACTTCCAATTAGTCCATACCTTCGATCGAATTTTGATATACATATGGATTTGGACCCGCAGATGAATAACACACGTTCACATTATCAGCCTGTGTTAGTCCACTGCTGGACATAGACCGTATACCACCATGGTACATTGCGGGTTAGTGGGTGACCGACTTTTTACATGCCCATCCGACGCATGGATCATCTTACTTTTCAGACAATTGGGTGATCGGTCCAAATTGCCCTAACCAACTAGGAAACAACAGTGAAAATTTATTGAATCCCCACAGGATTCCAACCCACGACCTCCGGTTGCTTGAGCACACGCCCTTACCACTATCACCCATCCTACTCTAAATACCCGTAACGAACCCTTTTACTAAGCGATTAGCGTTGCATATTAACTTAATTTAATTCATTAACTTTATTTTATTTTATTCATTATTAACCCGGTGGTCTATTGATCTGACTCACTCACGAGAAAATAGGATTCGAAAACAGACTAAATTCTCTTGGTACAGTCAGAAGCTTATGAAATATTCAATTTGATAACAATAAAGCTAGATATCAAGAATAATTATTAACTTGTAACGACAAATTATATTCTTTATATTAGAAAGGTCAAACAGATTAGATTGATCGTAATTAACCGATTTTATAATGATTTTGACATTGACGCAGAAGCCATCGTCCGCATGAAGAACGGCTTAAGCCTTGTTGATTATTCACAGCACGGAAACTCTTTCGGGCGTAAATTAAACAGTCACTGTTATTTTATAATATAGCGAATCGGCTTAAGTAAATAATGAAGACCGTAACAGTTTTATTCTTGTACTACTACTAACTATACCTACAGTACGGAAAATAAGTAAGTAATTAATACTAACTTAATTTTTATGCCAATAAATTCTTCTTAATCAGAATCAAACCGACCACTAAAAGAGCCATTACCGAAAGAGTCGGGGATACCTACCACTACAAGAAAGAAGTAAAAGATAGTCTTTGTCTGAAACGAATATCGCACATGAAGAAGGTTACCATTTTTTTATTTTAATAATTTTGGTAATTTTTTTGATTAAAACATAATTTTTAATTATACCGACACGGATATATTTTTATACGCACTTGAATGGAACCAAAACGTATTAAAATCAATATAGGGAGTAAAAAAAATGATTGATGTGCCTACACAGCTATTCACCGGTGATAAGCTTTCTTCGCAGGAATTATCTAGGACATGGATGGCGAACCTTATAGTACCAACGTGCCATTTTTCTAAAGAAACTTGTGATGAGGTCATAGACGTGCCATGAAATTATTTTGATTATGTGATTATTGAGTAAATATGAACAATAATACTATCAACTCACAACTCTTTATTTAGTACAAGAATGTGACTTCAGTTGTTGCAGTAGAGATGATAAATAACATATGTTAGGCTTGTAAGATGGACTAGATTTATCTGTCAAACGGTTTCTTCTCATGAAGTTTCCGTACCACAGGGATCACTTGCGTTCGCTCGTCATGTAATGCCTAGCTATGTGCCCAAAATATTGTATCGCGTGCCATTGGTTCGCCATCACTAGGACATAAGCTAGCACAATGCTAATTACTAACGCAAAGATGCAGTGTCAAACACTACGTACCGTTTAGTACTGTACCTAGTAATAGTCTAAACCTACATAGCGTTCCCGCTTCAGTAGAGTTGTAGTGTTATCCGCTTAGCTTAGGTCAATGTCCTATCTACTGCATTACATATATCAAATAATATAAACAATATAAGTTTACATATAAAGTTTTCGGCTTCTATTCATCATATAACAATAGCAGTTATGGTCGCATAATATAAATAAGGAAGACACACGATATATAGACACACACATAGATACACGACTCATATAGAGATAAAAATTAGACGGTCCAATCCATCTTTAGTCATCATCGAAACGCAGTTAAGCCAAATATGGTATGTCCATAATTATATTTCATTAATGACTGCCGAATGATTCTGTGCGCGTACCAAGCCCTTAAACTATGGCATTGGTTTAAAGCACGTGCCGGAACTAATGTTCTACTATGTTGATATAAATATCCTACGACAAAGAGAAAAAAAAAAATCTATTATCTAAACTTATTTAGAGTTGAAACGTGATATATACATACTTACACTTACTGGCACTAAACAAAATAAAGAATTAAAAACTAGTTCAACTCAAACAAGTTTATATTATACCAAACTATAGATAAAGTAAGAAATTATTTTCGTTCGGGAGAACTCGGCTCATTACGGAAATACGATGACACCTGAACTTTCGTATTAAATAAGTGAAATTTTCATATCCATTAATTAACGTGAAAAATCTTTTTTCGCTATGTATTTTAATTACTTACATCTAGATCAGTACATCTACAGCCATAACCGAATAAAATACAGAAATTGATATACTTAAGTATAATGAGAAAGGTGAAATACTATAGTGCGGATATTGGTGAATAAGTATTGGTTGAATATGGTGAAGAAGTATTGGTTGGTTTTGCAGCAGAAACCAATCAGAGGTCTTCTTGGTTGAGGCGATTTCTGTTTGACATTAGTTTCTTTAGATGCATGCCATTTCTTATTTGGCTCTTGTAGAGGAAATTTCACACTTTTTAATACATGTCCATTAAAACTCACATTTTTGTATCTGTTTTACGTCTAAAATTTATTTATTTTAATAACATATGTATCAAATCCCATTCTTGTGTGTCTTCCAAATTGTCTGTATACTACACATACACATGAGAAAAAAGATAACGGAAAAGTTCACAACATTTGAAGAAATTATTTAGTGTTCAAACTTAAGAACTATTTATTAAATTTTCTCACGCTAACTCAAGTAACATGTAGTTATAACATGAAGGCATGTAATAAAAGATGAATTACGCTTGATACCGAACACAACAATTCAATGTTTTCGGTAACCACGTCGACATCAGTTAGTTACGAATAATTGACTTCGAGTTATTGTTACGCTACTGGTCTGGCGAATCATGTGTGGACTTAATTTGTTGCGGTTATTACATCAACTATTAGTCAAAGTATAATGCATCTTAGTAGATTTTCTTTGCAGTATTACTTCGTTACCAAACATTTGGAGATTATGTAAACATATAATATTATTTATTTTCTTTCTTTATTTATTAGTTTGGGATTTTTATCTTTTTGGACATGTCAAATATAATATTGTTAATAAACGGGGTAGATTACCCCGTGACCACGGCCGCTGGAAAGTGTTCGAAACGTCGGGAATTTATATATGTAAAATAAACGCGATAAAATCCGTAAAAAGTCCTTTTATTTAATAATGTGTGGTATTAGCGTAAACAAAAGAAATAATTATATAATATTGTTTCGTGCACCACATACATTTTCCAGAAAGCGAATTGGACTTATGTTATTACTGATTGACAAATGAACATCACGTGATGCTTGAAACTATGAATTGTTAGAAACGTTGGGGTAAGTCCTATCTTTATTGGGGACCATCTGTGAATTTCTGCCTAAAAGCAGTAGTGTGAAAACACCGTAGCCAGCGTATTTTCTGGGTAAACGAGACTTAACATCCTATGTTTGAAATAAGCAGCGTGATAGTAATACCACTGGTATTGCCAATGTCTATAGGCGGTGACCACTTTTCAACCGGTGACTGCTCGTCTGCGTAACCAATAAAAGAAAAGTGTAAAAACATATATTAAAATGTCAATAAACCCTTATTGTATCTTGTCTTAACGAACAATGGACATTAATTAAAAAATATATAATATTCAAATAAAGAACGTTAGCGTCGGTGCAAATCGCAAGGTAACAGTTAACCGTGGACGGTTAGCCGTTTCGGTGGACGGCGCGGGAACGCGATACGTCACGACCTGTTTCCCCCGGACGTATCGCGTTACCCGCTCAGGGTTACCAGTGGGAAAGCGACAACAGATTGTTAAAAAAAATATCACTGTATATTACATAAATATTATGGTACAATAAAATAGCTTGAATGAATATTTTTTGACTTGAGATTACTTTAGAAACTAGATATAATGCAGACGTCCATTATTACTCACTATTACACACATCATCATCAGCCTGTGTTAGTCCACTACTGGACATAGGCCTCCCCTAATACACCCCTATCCGTTAGAGGGTTTGGACCGTATCCCACCACGCTGGTCCAACCAACTAGGAAACAATGAAAATTTGTTGAGTCCCGCAGGATTCTAACCGACGAACTCCGCTTTCTAAAGCACATGCCGATACCACTAGGCTACGGAGGCGGTCGAGTCAGATATCAGTTTAAAAAATAAAAATATTGTCGATAGTGTAACTTCCAATTTAGCAAAGGAAAACTTATAGAATTCTTTTAATAAAAAGTAATCCCTGAATAAAATGTTGTTTCTTTTTTGTGCTAAAATAGTAGTCTATTGCATTTGAATTTAATATACTACGTAAAGTGTTTGATGTAAAGCATAAACAATATTTTATAGTTAGTATTAGCAAAAATAGATATAAAGCACATCCATATGTGTAACGATATAAATTTCGTTAATAATGTTATAACGTTTACTATTAATCAAATTAAACGTACCTAAAATTGCAACCCTAAAAAATAACCGCGTGAAACCGAGATTTATAACCAGATGCATTACATTGCACGCTGGGCAAGAAGTATGCGTGTGTCCAGAACTTTGTTTACAAGCCACGCGTACGTGGATTGACCGCGAATAAATTTGATCGCACCTAATTTATTAGGACAATGCTTTTATGTGTGAGAACGAGGTATTTAAATAACAATAAGCATAATATATTAAGCTCCAATAGGACTAATAAAAAAATATGTTTTTATATCATCATCATCATCATCATCAGCCTGTGATAGTCCACTACTGGACATAGGCCTCCCCTAATACACCCCTATCCATTGGGGGGTTTTTGGACCGTATCCACCACGTGTCAATGTAGGTCTGGTGGGTGGACGACTTAATCGCCATCCGACGCATGGATCATCTTACTTCAGACAATGGTGATGACGGCCAAATGCCCTAACTAACTAGGAAACAACAATGAAAATTTGTTGAATCCCCGGAGGATTTGAACCCACGACCTCCGGTTTCTAAAGCACACGCCCATACCACTAGGCTACGGAGGCAGTTATATATATGCATTAACTTTTATTGAAATACGTACATTACAAACAGGCATTAAAAATTTTAACAAAAACAAAGAAAAGCGATGACTGTTTTAAATTGTTGTTTGTTTTTGAGCTTGAAAATAACTTGAGAACAGAAGAAACTGTTAAAAAATAGCAAAAACGTAGTTTGCAAAGGTAAGAGCAGTGTTCAGTTTACTCTGACAAGTTGAGTGTCCGCACTCGTGTCGTGTGAATGGGAGAAGCATAAACAAGAGATCTTCGTTACGTCCGAATTATATAAATAACTATAGAACCTGTGAAGCGAAATTTATGTTGCCTTAAAACATTTCAACAATATGTAGTGGGTAACACATATAATATTTGGACATGTAAGTTCTGAAATCTTATATAATGTCATGTCAAATGTTTTCACAATACATATTTATCAATAAACTCACGGAATACTTAATTTCTAATAAATTTAATCGTGTTAAGACACAGATTGATCAAATAAACTCTACATTTTGGACCAGCATGGTATGATACGGTTCCAAAATCTCCCTAATGGAGAAGGCGTACACTAGGGGAGGCCTATGTCCAGCAGTGGACTAACACAAGCCGATGATGATGATGAAGTGGAAGAAATTTCCATTGTCCGCTCAATTTCAATGTCAGATAATAGTTTACGTAAAATGTTATCTATAACAAAACATCCGAGGCATACCAGATACGAGTGTCTGAGATAAGGTGGCCTTACCGCGTTTACTTTCTTTTGCAGACGATTGTTTCCTACATTTATTGTGATGGCAACAATAGACCATTAGTACATGAATGGCGCAATCGGACATTTTGATTTTTCGAGGCCCTAATAGAGATTTGAAAGTGCGTTTGGACACTTCAATTATGGAGTAAAAAATTGAAAGAGAAAGCTTAACTTTACTTGTGTCGGTGGTATGTTATTCAATAAGAAATATACGGATAAGGCTTCAAATATTGTAATATTAGTATTAATTAAATATTAATATTATTTTAATTATAAATGTATTGTAGAATTGAGTAAAATATAGTAACCCATAGAAACAAAGGAGCGTGGCCCGTATGTTGTTGTTATTAGTGGAATTGGATATAATGTTTGGTATTATGATAACGTGATTAACACTTTGTAAATAGTAAAATCATCATTGACTTTTACACATTTACAAGAACACGATACTGTTTTCAGTAATATAAGAATAAAAATGTTGCTAACAATCAATTACCGTGGAATATTTTTAATTGTTTAATTATTTCATTAAAAAAATATCGTTAGCCAGAAAAGATGACAAAAACGTAAACCCAGCTTGTTATAACGTTTAAAGTATTACATCCATCCATAAAGTATTTGAAAAAAATTAAACATGTAATGTGCGGATATACTATGGAACAGCGCGCATGCATGTCTTTTCTATGACTTTGAGCGTGAGTTCATATGATTTTAAGAAAAAATGCACAACCATAAAATATGACAGTCGTCAAGTTTCGAAATGAAAAAGACGAACAAAAAGTAATTAATGTTTATAACTATGAATTATTTATTTTATTTACGCGATTATCATACATATTAAATCCAACTTAGTCAGCCCGTGATCATGAACGCTGGAAGGAATCCGAAACGTCGGATTAAATTTAATTAACTATCGCGAAAAATCCGTAAAGTAGTCGATTTGATATTTGTAACGATTGTCATATATTTGACATGAGTAATGTTACGTCACAGAATAACTAATTTAGTGTATTCTTCATGACTAGTTCGTATAATGTATCCTTACCCTTATGTTTTGACATTAAGCGTCACGCGTGTTTAATACACATTTGTCAGTTGCACGTCATACGTCAAATTAATTGCAAGAAAATTAATTGTTAATTACATTTTTACAAGCGCATATGGCGCTTAGTACTGAATAAGAAATATGACGTAAATTACGATGTACGTAGCTTTCAAATATTTACACAAATTTCATCAAATTGCCACATTAAGTCAGTTTTGAAATATCGTACATGTATTTATAGGTATTTTAACAAAAAAGTGGTTTTAATTAGACAGTAGGAGACACTGTTTGAAGATTTGAGTTTGATTTGAAAAAAATCTTTGACAACTCGATACGAAATATCTAACATAATTTGTAAAAGATATTTTATTTTTAACCGTTTTTGTCGCAAAACAAGCACAGCAACTGATGAGGCTATTGTTATCGCAAAGTAAAAATTTGATTCAACTAATCTAATTTCTGCGGCATAATATATTGTAACTCCAAAAATCTCTGCCGTTATTAAAAATGGGCAATATTACAAGAAATAAAAAAACATCATAAGACTTATTAAGGATATTTTTTAATTATTTCTATTGCTTGCGCGAATATTATACATTATTAAATAAAATGACTTTACGGATTTTATCGCGTTTATTTTACATTTTAAATTCCCGACGTTTCGAACACTTTCCATCGGCCGTGGTCACGGGGTTTTTTTTAATTCAAATAATAAAAAATTATCCTTTTAGCCTAAACTTTAATACTAGGAGCTAATAAGATCACATAGTAGTCTTCAGATTTTGACTACACTAGTTACAAATACCATATTAAACTTCATTGATTTCCTGAATCCAAATGAATGATATTGGTTACTTAGCGGCTATATCTTTCATTTGACTTTACTCAAGTTACGTAAGACTTCGAAAGTTAAAGTGAAGCTAAAAGTGAGTAGACACCGAAATGACGCAAAGACACGATCTGATCAAAATAAGAAGACAATGAGTGTATAATTAATGATTCATTTCTAGATATGCTGTCCGCCAATCAGACCGTCCCGCCGCACCCAGTGTTGCCGTCTCTCGTCAAATAAGATTATATCGCATTTGACAAGTAATTTACTGTATCTGTGGATTAAATCGTCATTATACGATGACGTTCGTTTAGGCGGGAAAGATAATGTATCACAATAAAATGCGATATAAGCATTACTTTGAAATAATACTTTTTGTTACGTTTCATCTGTTTATGCAAAAAAATATATCTGTATTTTTATTTAACTCATTCATTCTAGGTACTGCACGCCTTCTTCTAGGTTTGGACCGTATCCAACCACGCTGGTCCAATTTGGGTTCGTGGCTGTACCGACTTTTTACATGCCCATCCGACGCATGGATCGTCTGACTTTTCAGACAATTGGGGCTTGCTTACCAAAGACATGGGTATGGAAGCATAACATCATTGCTAAAAAAAGACAAACTAAATCACACGCCCTTACCACAAGGCTATTTAAGGATAAATAATTTATATTTACACGTGAGTTTGGCATGTGGGATACTCGCTTATCTCACGTGTAAATCTGATATTGTTAATGCAAAAGTTTGTAAAAATGTATGGATGTATGCGTTTTACTCTTTCTCACGAGAAATACTAAAAAGATTTTGACGTAATGAACAAAATATATAGTTTATATGTCAGTATAACTTCTAGGTTATATAATTATTTCTATTGTTTACGCGAATATTATACATTATTAAATAAAATGACTTTACGGATTTTAACGCGTTTATTTTATATTTTTCTAGGCTATAATTTGTTAAATACAGAATGAATTATCCAAAATATAACTACAGGCTATTTCGGTGTAGAAATTGATAATTAATGTTATGACAGTTTAAATAACCACTCGAGTGAAATGTAATAAAAAAAAAATTGTTATAGAACGAAAAAAAAAATCAACACTTAAAAAAATTATATTTACAAAATTTTCTACAAATAATTATCTCTTTGAATCATCGAGAGAGAAGAGAACATATTTACTACATATAACATCGTTACATAAGCTTTATAAATCAAAGGCAAGAAATCACAAGAGGTAAAAGAAACGTAAATCGGATGGTTGGCCACGTAAGCAATATTAATGAGTACGGTAAGATCGGAATTATCTCAAGTCGTAAGGTGTAACGAGCGGCGATAAAGAGAGCAGAAAATTGCAGATTCTACTATCTGAGAATGAACAGCAGTTTTTAATAGCGGCCCGTGATTTGCACGAGAAATCGTTCACACCTTTCTCAAGTTTGTTATAATATACTGAAAGCTATGAGATATATATCATTAATATTTAAGCAGTTTATTTATCACACGAAATATAGGTTACATATTTATTATTAACTGTCTCCTTAGCCTAGTGGTAAGGGCGTGTGCTTTAGAAACCAGAGGTCGTAAGTTTGAATCCTGAGGTTATCAAGTTGGTTAGGCCAATTTGGGCCGATCCGAAATTGTCTGAAAAGTAAGATGATATATGCGTCGGATGGGCATGTAAAGTCGGTCCCCACAAAACCGCATTGGACCAGCGTGGTGGGATACCGTCCAAAACCCCAATGGAGAAGGGGAGGCCTCTTTACAGGAGTGAACTAACACTGATGATGATTTATTATTCCTATTGAAAACCGTATCTGGTTTCTGGCAAGGTAATAGTACTAACGCTGCGGTTTATGAGAATATTCCAAATGATCAATCATACAGTTTCAAGGATTAATTTAGCGTTTAGTTAAACAATAATATGATGAATAAAATTTAAGTCATTGTTACTTAAATATCATTTTCAAGTACACTATATAAAAAGTTAGCAACTTCAATTCATCGTAATCCATTTGGTACATTTGCATAGCTTTTTTCGTGTACTTTAAACATGTGTAGAAGCAAGGATCTTTTGAATTTTTGTTTTCAACTTTGCGCTAAAATACTGTAAACCTAAAAGCTAAGTACTTAACGTACACGAAATGGCTAACGTTACTTAAATTGTAATGCACAGAGCCCGTGAAATTTACCAGACAGGTCGGTTACCTAAAGTGAAACGACCTTAGACAAAGACTAGTGCAGCTCATTCAAAACAAAATGAACTTTAATACTTATGTAATAAGAATAATGTTACTTACAACATTATTATGTACTAGGTCGTGATAACCTATTTAGCTTGGCCTGTGCAAGTTTCATTAAGTCATCGGAACGCGAAGTTCTTCACTAGCTGGTTGGTTCCCATACTGGATTTACTAAAAATAGAACCGGCCATCTTTGCAGCCTTTTGCGGATTTATTTTGACGCGCCTTTGTACATAATGAAAGTTAACAGTTTAATAAGGAAGTGACATACGACATTCGAAAGGGCAAGTCGGTCCTCACGATGTAATTGTTTGATTGAAACGACTTGCTATTGTCGTTGTTTGTGGCAATCGTTTTGCTGTTGATGCTCAAAATAAGCCCCTGTAGATTAAAAAAGGTAGAAATTTAAGTCATTTGTTATAAGAAGTGCTTGCTTTAAAATTCCCATGACATTAATGTTAGTTATAATCCTTTGTTATGTACATTTTATTTATAATAATTATTGAAGTTTACGCAAAGTCAATAAAGTTTGAAGATGTTCTAATTGTTTTGAATAATTTTTTATTAAAAGTATTTTAACGGTTTAGATAAAAAATTGCCTATATTTTTATTAATATTGTTTAACGAACTGTTTTCTAATATAATACAGGTACAAATTAAAATATATATATATATATATATATATAAATAATCAATCAGAACATAACTTATTTATATTAACAAACGAATAGTCAGTAAAAGAAACATTTAAGATTGGTCGAAAGTGACGCGGTCTTCAAAGAATCTCTTTGTGACATGAGAATGGATAACATTCTTCAAGTTTTATTATCTGTATAGGGCTCATGTTTATGGGCAGCTTGATATATTTTTTAAAAATTACGTATAGGCATGCAGTTTTTATATGTATATTGTATTGTATTACGCTTTCCAAAGAAGAGATACTAAGAGTAAATAAAATAATTTTAAGTAATTATATTTTTTTAAATTTGGACACATATTCTGTCTCGACAAACTATAAATATTTAATTATGTATAAATAAACTAAAAGTATGCCGTTACATATTAATGTAACACTAACTAGAGGCAGTATTAAAGTGATGTAACGTCCCATGTTAAGATAGTGTAATAGAGACGTATTTTTGTAACAAAAGCGTATAACTTTACACCAGGTAAATGTAGGCTTTTTCTTAGCGTCACTTAATTTTTTTTTATAAATTAATTTTTGTTTTTATACAGATAAAAGAAATTACTGAAAATGTACACACAAACATGGCGTCACAGTCATTTGCCGGCGCGGGGAAACAATATCTTTAGTGACATTTTACGAGCACGCCATGGTGGCGCCTCTATAGCATTTCGGGAGACCCAGTTTCGGTTAACCTATAAAAGATGGACTTTGGTGTTTGTTTATTTAACGATGATGTATTGGATTTTATTATATATTGGTTTAGTATAACGTTTAGTTTAACAAAAAGTGACAAATAGTTAAAACAATATAAAAGATTTGAAAACGAAAACAGGATTCAAATAAACGAATTCTGTTGCTTATGTAAAAACTATACACGATAAAGATTTTATGGCATTTAATTCAGTTTACAATTATTTAAAATTATATTCAACGTTTCAAACCCTTTCCAGGGTTCATGGTCGGATACAATTTTGAAATAATTAATCAAAATCGATAAAATCCGTAAATCTGTATTATTTATTAAGATTAAAGATTTTCAAAATCACGAATGACCTAAATATGACAATTTAAAATGCACGATGAGCATATCCATGTGTATGTCTCTAGTCGCAAATGATTGGTTAAAAAACAACACAGAATCACTTCGATTGTTGTCTGATTGGTAATAAGACAAGCAGACGGTTGAACTGTAAAAGGTCAATTTAACTCGGTGACAATGATTTGCTCTCCGTCTCGATCGCAAAAAAAACCCAATCGTCAATGAGACGTGGCATTAATTAGTAAAAAGTCTTAACAAGTACTCGTATTATTTTACTGTTAATTATTATATTATAGTATGTCAAAATATTTCTCTTCGTCACAGCTAAATACGGCAATATTATGTTTTCTGCTAAAGCCTTCGGTTAGTTTGGTTTTAACATTGTCTATGGTTATTGAGATGCACCTAATGGACCCATCTAATAGCAATCTAACTTAAAAATAGTTAGTTTGCTTAGTAAAGTTACGATGTACTCTATGGGCCCCTTAAAAACACTTAAGTGTTTGTAACGAAACCTTTGTTACTTAACATCAAAGATTTTATGCAAAAGTACCTTTAGAATTCACAACAAATGCATCGACGACATGAGGGAGTGGTAATTAATCTCCATTATTACCTACCAAATATATTTCGTTTCCTAACTCAACTGTGTAAAATAAAATTGCAAACATTATTAATTAAAACTATATGTAAATAACTTAATTGTACTCATTTTATATACTACTAGCAACCCGCCCCTGCTCCGCACGGGTGCAATACTGATATCTGTAAAATTTATGAACAATAACATAAATTTATCAGCGTTTTTCCACAATATTATATATGAAATATATATATATAAACCTTTCTCTTCAATCACTCTATCTATTAAAAATACGTAGTATGAAAGATTTAAGCATGCATAGGGATACAGAGACAGAGAAAGCGATCTGTTATATACTGTGTAGAAATAATAAAACCTTGAATAATCTGCTATACCAAACAATTGTCCAATCACACGAACTTCAACAAATCAACGTTGACCAAAAAAAAAGTGTCAGACAGTACGACACAAACTGTCATAAAATGATTTATTGAAAAACTGTGCTCATTTATTATAAAAATACCGGATCGAAAGTGAAACGTCGATTATATTGTCGAATACATAAATAACCTTATCGAAAGCGGTCATCGTAATTATTAATCGTAATGTCTCCGAAAATTATGAATCATAACTTGAGAAATGTTAATAGCGTGGTATAATTTAAAAGTTTCTCACTTTAAATGCTATCTTTATTGTTATTCAGGAACTGTCATAATATATCAGGGAATGTCAACCTTTGGCAAATACACGAATATAAAATACGATGCTTAATGTGAGCATAAAATATACTGAGTAACATTTTATTTGAATGCACAAGCAATCGAGATAACAGGGCAGTCTCTCCTGACGATAAGAAAAACTCACATAAAATAAAATTTTAGGCATCACAAAATTTGCTTCTATTTCGGGTTTTCTCTCCCTGAGGTTCCTTCAACCAACAATCAATATAATATAATACAACAATCTGCCGCCGTAGCCTAGAGGAAAGGGCGTGTGTTTTGGAAACCGGAGGTATTGGGAACTCAACAAATTTTCATCGTGTTTCCTAGTTGGTTAGGACAATTGGGGCAGATCACCCAAGTGTCTAAAAAATAAGGTGATCTATGCGTCGGATGGGCATGTAAAAAAGTCGGTCCACCCACCGACCCGCACTGGACCAGAGAGGTGAGATACGGTCCAAAAACCTTCTAAAGGAGAAGACGTGCGTTAGTGGAGGCCTATGTCCAACAGTGGGCTGATGGTGCGTGTGTGAAAAAACTTACTATTTTCTGGTAACATGTAAATAGACAATCTGCGACCCAAATAAATTTAACATTTAGACATTTAACATATCAAACATTTTTATATACAAAAAGATGATTGTTACCGCTATCAAATAAATAATCCAGATAAAACAAATAAAAATGTTCAACACATTCCAATTGAATTCGTGAAATCACGCGATCATTGTACTTTATAGAATTAACCCATTTTTACACAATAACTAATAATAATAGTCTGTAAAGAGGCTCTAAATAACATTTTTCGGTAAGATTATTTGATAAACAACCAGCTGAATTTTGATTAATTTTGACAGTACAGTACCAACAGTTATCCGAAGCATAACACTTCTATTAGTACGTTATTGCTAAAACTAAACATTATTAAACACATGTCCACGCGTACATGTTTGCAATTTCCCGTGTAAACATTCGAGATATCGAGAAGTTAAATATTTACAAGCAACCCATTGTCATTGACTTTACGCATTGATAACAATCTGTACAAGTTGACGGTTGAAATCGTTTCTCTATAAACGGCCCGTCCACAAGAAATAGTTGAAATCGGAACAATCTTTTACCACCCTAAAAACATGTTTCATCTATAAATCACCCATATAAGTGACCCTCACTTTGGCTGTGGGGCTGCGGCATAAAATTCAGCCTCCCATCTCTTCCCTTGGGTGTCGTAGAAGGCGACTACGGATAAAGCTACTACTGCACATCTATTCAGTGGCGTCCGACAGATGGCGGGATAACCATCTCCGCTTTCAGATCCTAAAATCCGAGACCATCAATGGGCAGCAGCGTTGAAGGTGAAAAGGATCTGAAATGACTGCGGTTGCCAACCCGCTTGCCAGGCGTGGCAACTATGGCAAAACCCCCCCAATGAAGTGTGTCAGTAATGTACGGCCCCCAGTCCCCGGCAGCTCTGCTATTCCTGGCTACGGTAGCGGTCATGGTAACGGCAGGGCAGGGGTGCTAATAATCCCGGTGGATTCGGCTACCAACAACGACGACTGGACCTGGCAACATACAACACACGGACATTGAGGACCGACGAGAGAATAACGGAGCTGGAAGAGGGTAAACAAGTTGCGATGGGATATAATAGGATTATCCGAAGTCCGAAGACAGGGGAGGATACAATAATCTTGAATCCGGCAACTTGTTTATCACCGCAAGGCGACCAACTGTCCCAAGGAGGTGTCGGATTTATCGTCCGCAAGTCTCTCATTAGCAACATTGTTAAAATCGAAAGTGTGTCGACAAGGGTTGCTTACCTTATACTCAGAATATCGAAACGGTATTCGCTGAAGGTCATACAGGTATATGCACCAACATCGACACACTCGATGATGAGGTGGAGGCAATGTTGAGGACATCTCACGAGCCATACATTCCTCTAAAACTCAATATATGGTGCTGATGGGGACTTTAACCAAAACTAGGCAAAAGACAAGACGATGAGCTGCGAGTGGGCAATTTGGAGTAGAGGCAAATGTGCAGGAGGTCGGTGGATGCAGGTGGCACAGGATCGTACCTCTTGGCGACTTATGGGGAGGCCTATGCTCAACAGTGGGCTTTGACAGGCTGAAACGACGACGACGATAAGACACCCGACACCTATTCTCCACCGCCTCAACGCGTTGTCTGCTCGTTGTCACCGCGTGGTCTACGTAACAATAAATTTCAGAAGCTCCGTCCGCATCGGCGGCGCGTTGCAAATGCGTCATAATATAACTAAATTATAGGTAAAACTTCGCGCACAAATCAACAATAACCACGGTTCACCAACAAGAACGAGAAAATTTTATAGAGTAAAATAAACCTTAATTAACCTTATGAGATTTGCTTACATTTATTTCGGGTCCAAATTGGCTAAATATAGATGGAAAGCGTTGAAGAAAATTTACATGTATGAAAACAGAAATCAAACAAATATAACTGAAACTAAATATTTTTTTTTAAATAGCATGGCCGTTGCTATAAAACGCTACAATCGTTAAAGCGTTTTAAAAATAACGAAAACCGTTAACGCAAGCCGGCTTCCGGTTAGTTTGTCGGGTCGCGTACTATAGCTCGACGGTGATAACCCGAATAGACATCTTGATTCTTAACGAGACAATATAGTTAATGACAAAAATAACTATTTCGATTTAATAACTTTTTGTACGTCGTTAATATGGGTAGTGCCCATAATTAATAATTTTGTTTACGCGATTCCTACATATTGAATAAGAGGACTTTTACGAATTTTATCGCGTTCATTTTACATTTTAAATTCCCTTTTTTTGGAAATCACACGCATCGCAACTGTAAACTGTCACTTTGGTATAACGTTTTCTATAAGTAAAAAAATTGACTTACAGTAAATGTAAACCGACTAAATTACGTATAGTTACGAGCGTCGTCATAAGAATGCTATTTAATTGACGAATTGTCACCGGCATGTCAACCTGACAGCCGAATAATAACAATATCATGATGATGCAGCTTAGTTGCTATAGGTTACTTTGTTTAGGTATACTCTGTATCTAATTTGGCTAAAGACAACACAAAATGGCGACGACCACCTGATGGACTATGTGACGTGAGGCCGCGCACGCAATTGCGTTCATTATGCTAATAATTGAAGTTCAACGCACCACAATTAGTGAGGCGACAAGATAACACGTCTAAGTATGTCGCGTTTCGTAACAACACTAATCTTAGACGGAGGATGATACCGGGAGATGAGCAGCTTTTGATAAGTTCTTCGGAACATTAGTGAGTTATAGTTTGTCGTGTCAAAAATTGTAATTTACAGAAGAAAATTAAAAATCAGAAAATTTTACACAAAGGCATAAAACCGTCCGTTTACATTTATATCATTTAATCTTTTATAATAATAGAAATGGGAAATATTTGTGTTTTTGTTTGCATGTTTTAATGAAATAACTCAATAACAACTAGCATTAAAAATATAAAGCAAAATTTACTTGATTTACCATAGCTTACTATTTACCCATTCGAGGCTGCGATCTCGCCACTCCGGGTCCTCGAACTAATTGGGCGCATCCGGACGCCTGACAAGTGGCATCGTAAATCGGCCTGCTTACGGCCGGAACGCGCACCTGGACGCCCATCACGATTTGCGGCGTCGCCGTCGCGTAAGCCGATGAAGTTTTGTGCCCATTTTGGGGCTTCGCCCTAGAGTGGCGAGAACAGGCAGCTCTCGGCAGACTGCTCCCCAACACCGGAGGACCAGCAGCTCCTGTCGCCGCCTGTACGCCGGGTCGTTAGGTCCATGGTCTTGTATGGGGCACCGTGTGGGCCGACATCCTCCAAAGGTGAGTACGGCAGTATTGAGGAGAACCCAGAGGGTGTTGGCGATCCGGGCCGTACGGGGCTACCGGACCATCTCCGGCGAGGCGGCGTGCCTGATGGCTGGCCTTCTACCCTGGTACCTGGACGCAAATCCCTCGGTCACTCTTTTCTGGCGCGAGGGCAGTCTCGGGCTGCAGGCCAGCCCAGAAGAAATAAGGGAGCGAGAGATGTGCGCTCCCTTGCAATACAGGAGTGGGAGCTGCGGCTGGAGTACCCCACGCCGGCCTTCGAACTGTAGAGGCCATACGCCCCGTATTAAAGTGGTGGCTAGAAAGGGACACGGCTCCCTAACATTCCGCGCGACGCTAGGTTTTCTCAGGGACACGGCTGTTTCGGTAGAACCTGTGCCGCGTGGCCGGTGGAAAGCTACTGAGGAGTGCCACCACCGTGGCGTATGGCCTGGCTATCCGCAAAAGAGCAGGGCGCCGAAGAGTGGTGTACGCGCAACGTTCCCCTGACACTGGAGCCCCTGGGCGGCCGGCAAGAGGGTGCCCGCCACCGAGAGAAGGGCTCAAGAGGGCGCCGTGCTGTTGTTCCGGCACGGCGCCTAATCGACGATCCGGGTGTCCCAACACACCCGGAGAGAAGAGGCCTGAGAGGCGAGGGCCACGTCGCGCCAGGGTCGCCGAAGACTGTCATCAGCGCCCGCGGCCCGGCTACAGCGATCCCGCTACCCCTCACTTTGGTGGCGGGGAATCCGTAAGCTGGATTTTTCCAACGGCAAAAAAAAAATTAAAAAAAGGTACTATTTACCCAAGGAAAACACATAAAAAATTTGAAGTAACATAGGCATAGACGTGGACGAACTGCTAGTTGTCGTAATCTGTAGTTTTTTACAATTTGAGGCATTTATTAATATAAGAAAGGACCGATTAAGAAAATATCTACCGAACCCGTCTATGGGACCACCGCGTTCCCGGAGCCGGTGAAATGAATGGGTAAAAGAAACGTATCCCATATCTCCCAGATTTAGGGCATCTTAATCTGCGTTGCTTATAAGCCATCGCGGATCATTTAAGATCAAGACTTGCTACTTGCTAGAATCGATATGTAAAAGAAATGATATAGGAACATGGATCATCTTTTTTTTGAAGCGACTAAGTGACCGGCTTTTAATTCCCTTACAATAAAACAACATTAAACACAATAATTTGATCGGCAATTACACCATTAGCAGTGATAAAATTATCATTGAAATCACCATAAAAATAATAATAACATGATAAATGTCAATGGCAATCAATAAAAGGACGTCTGTGTATTATCAATTTGAACGGTTCATAAAGTGATGTTAAGCATCGATCACTATTTAATGGCTTACTTTTATAGTTGCGTCACATACATTGTAATTTTATCACTTTATTTTATCGATTCGGCGTTAATTAATGACATTATAATGGCCAATACATCACGATTTTCTTTTATTATATCAATGCAATTCTTCAAAGAAACTAGACGGAAGAAGTAGAGTACAGGCTCAATACTGACAAGTTTAATCTATCACTCAGGATGTGTTCATAGAAATATTATATATTGATTTCAGGATTTTGACGTTATAATTGCTAAATTCAATGCAATAAGTTTAGAAAAAACAAGTGACAATCTATTGCTTACTCATAAAAGTAGCTATTAAATTCCGCGTAGGCGAATCATATACATCTTTGACTACGATTATTGAATAAAAGGACTTTTTACGGATTTTATCGCGTTTACATATTTTAATTCCAAAGTAATATTTAAAATTAACGCGATAAAATTGCGTCGCGATTTCTGCCATTGCATTTTAATTCTCTGATATCTCTTAAGGTTTCGTTTTATGTACATAAAGAAATTTTTTTTCAATACAATATTTTTTAAGTACACTTAAACTGTACAATTGTCTAAACTGAATATGCTTTGAATATGTCCGATTGCAATTTTTAAAAATGTTCACGTTGAAATGCTTATTGTGGGTTATGGCGACTTTATTGTAGGCAAATTTAAGTAGTACAATTATGGAGAACATAGTTTAAATGCATCTATTAAGCTTTAGCCAGCATTTGCAAATTAATGGCATGAGGTTGCTATTTAGTTTCTTGAATATCTAATAAAAAACTTGTCACAAAATTATTTTAAAAAAATGGGACTAAATAAATGACAGTTAATGTATATCATTTAAAATGAGAATGAACAAAATCGGACCACTTGGAGCGGTGTGATCAGGCAACATAAATAAAAAACATACTTACGCACGGGAAGTCGGTCAAAAAAGAAATGTTTGCATCAGCGCATAATCAATTAAGATTTCGGGTAAGATGTGTAAGTACAACATTAAGATATGCATAAACTGCTGAAAGATTCAGCTATTACTACATTTCTTCGAGTCGACTTTATAACAGTCGAAACATTATCATAGAATCATACCAAACAGGCGTTCAAAAGCAGGCAGGTTACCAGTTAAGGGACCCAAAAGAAAAAATACCTAGATAAATCGATTGCAAACATTAACTGCATTCTTATTATTTGCTTCTGTATTTGTATGAACACTAAAATGTTTAACGGCATTATTTATTAATGAAATAATAAAATACCATAACAATATAATGTTATTTATCGAGTGAATGGGGTGGCGCCGCGTTATAACTCATGCAACACCACCTACAGAGCGACTGCCATCTACGGAGCGAACTAAAGCAAACTATATTTCCTTTGAGATGTTGCTTGGTATAATTATCAAGCGTAAGAGTTAATAAAAAAGGTGAAACTAATTATAATAGTAATTTCCTCCTAGTCGAATGCGACTACGGCGGCCGATCTATATTAGAGATCAGCCAATTGCTCAGGAGATAATATAGTGCACAAGTGTACGCGCAAACATAGGAGATGGGGCGGATATCCGACACAACCGGAGAGAGATAAGGCGCAGAAAAAGGATCATCTTACTTTGCAGGCAATCAGGTGATCAGCCCGCATTGCCCCAACGAACTGAGAAACAACAATGAAAAGTTGTTGAGTCCCCGCAAAATTCAAATCTACGATATCCGATTCTAATATCTAAAGCACACACCTTTAGTACTAGGTTACGGAGGCATACAAATCTAATAGTATTCATAATTAAATAAAAGTGTAGTTCTATAATTGTCGTGTGCAAGGAAACAAACTAATTTGTCAGTGCTTTGAAAATTCGCATCACAGGCCGTGAATGACACTAAATGACAGATTTAAACTTTATAATCGACACTTATTGTTTTATTTTGTATAGTTCACGATATATATTCATATGATGTAGTCTATGCGTTAATTTGATGTACAAGATATGTTATTGTATCACATGATTTAAATCCATTAAGCAGTTTTAGCCCGAAAGAGTTGCAAACATACATCCACACGTTCTTACAACCTTTCCTGTTCATAATATTAGACTTAAAAGAAACGTCAAAAAGCAAAATATCTTAACACAAAAACAGCATAAATTTTAAAAACGCATAATGTAATAGCTTGGGCCACACACCGCATCCGCCCATATCTACAGTTCACAGACGATGAATAAGGTAGTAAATGGTAAGTACGCCGAATATGGCGCAGTCCAGCACGTGCGCTGAACAAAGTGGAGGTGAATAACTGAACCGCTTGTACAAGCTGAAATATTTGTATACATCTGTATAGCAGCATGCGATTTATATTTTAGGCAAAGAAATCGTATTAAGAAATCTAGAGGGGCCTCTAATGGAAAAAAAGAGTAAAGTAAATACCTTTAAAGCGAAAAGAAATTATATAGTAGGATACGGTCAAAAAACCTCTTGATAGGGGTGTATTATGGGAGGCCTTTGTCCAGCAGTGGACTATCACAAGCTGATGACGTATGTGTGTTTTTGGAACATCTTTAGCGTACGTTTTGACTTCATTCCATTGGTGACTTACTTAAGTAAATTGTGTTGCACATGTCTCAGTAAATTAGAGTGATTTTTACGTTATTTTTTGACCTTATATTATTGTGAGCTGGCGATTAAATAGCGGAGGTTGTGACTTCGAATTCTGAGGACTTACATATGTTCTTAGTTGATGCAATGTAGGTTATTCATCCGATTGCTTGTAGATAGATGATCCGTGTAAAAAATTGTTCGCGAATAGTGTTTTCCCGTCGTCGGGTCGGCTATCCGTCCCATCGAAATATGTGATGAATAAGATAGATCTAAGTAAGCAAGTACACTAGTATAATATCTTTTGTAAAAAAGCTTAAACAATACCATAACAATGATTTAAACATTTTCATTTGTATGAGGCATGTTATTTGTAATTTTTATTTGTTTTAATCATATTGCATTTTGTTTTATCATCATCCATCTCCGTTAGGAGGTCTTCGGACCGTATGCCACCGCGCTGGTCCAATGCTGGTTGGTGAGTGGACCGACTTTTTACTTGTTTGATCAAAAACGATAATTCTAGTAAGCAAGTCCGCACTATAAATAAACGCACATTAACTTCGTTCGCGAGACAATTGCGCTTTCGAAGCCAAAGGTAATTGCCATAAAGACGTCAGTCGCCCTTTTCCGATTTCTGTACTTGCGGAAACTGTCTGGTGTGGCGCCACATTAACGTGCGTATACGAAGACAAGCCGAACACATAACGTGAGCATTCTAACCTAACCCACCACTGATTCTCAGAAATATTAAAAGAAAAGTGGCTTGTTTATAAAATACAGCGTAATCCTTGGCGAGAGCCCACAAATAAGTAGCTTATGTTTTAGTGATGTATATTTTTAGTTTATGTGTGTTCCAGATTTTATTAGACTGTATATATTGTAGTATGTATAAACGAAAAAACATATTCCTCAACTTATGCGGTACTTTGCATTTTGTTATGCCAATGCATCCGCACTTTTAAAAAAAACGCACAGAGACGTACAAACAACACAAGGATCTCATGTTACGTGTATCTGTTTGTTTGTTTGAAGATTGTATGAAGGCTAACTTTTCATGTGGAACTTAGTAATTAAAATTTTGCTTTGACGTCATGTTTGATAAAAATGTATTACAAAAAATTTTATAATATACGATCCAAGGCCTATTTATACAAACAGCACCGTTTACAGTCTCTGATAATAGTTAATGTTGAGCACTCCTTGTCTATTTCTATAAGCACGACATAAAAAATAGACATAAAAATGCGTCATAATAAACCTTAAATTCAATACTTACTTAAGAATAAGATTTCGAACTAATATTACTATACTTCCTTGTATGCTGTTAATCATTCGGTATTCTTTTAATTGCGGTTTTTTCTTATATATCATTGTCATTATAAATCACGTGGAACGTTAACCTTTTACGCGAACAATCGGCAGGGCTGTGTCCGTGAATTTTATTTACACCTTAATAATTTATACCTTCATCATCATTGTATACTTTAAGTAAGATTAATTAAATACCAGTCAACGATACGTAAAAATACTTCTTGTGGGACGACATTTAATATGTCTCGCTGGTGCGGGCCGAGTTTCAAAATAAACATGGCGGTAATAGCATAATAAAAATCGTAAATGTGCATGGTTTCCGGCAATACAAAGGAATTTTGAATTTCGAACAAAGAATTCATTGTTATTTTTGGAGCGCGATATCTTTTTTTTTATTTGCTTACTATCTCTTTTTATTTAAAAGTGTTACAAGCGTAAAATATTGCTAAAATAGAATGAATTACCTGTGAATTAGAAATAAATAATTGATTATAAATACTTCACCGCTTTATATGGTCTTTTAATACTGCTCTGCAACGTACCTGAAACGATAAAAGTACTAAATAAATATCTGAATTACTATAAATATTAAGTAATTATGCAACAATCTAAAAACATGTTTTTATAATAAAAGATATTAACAAAATAATTACGTTTTTAATAATAAAAAAAAACTGTTTACTTAGTATGCGATAATCGATAAAAAACGATATTACACGTCACGCGCCAAAAAAAAATAGCACAGATAATAAACTTAGCCAACAAAACGCACCTATATCGGTCAGATAAGATACGTCAATGGTTAGTCAGAATTACAAGAAGCGCTTGAATAGCGCAGAGTAAATATCCAATCTAGTTGGGAATTTATCGTACTTGCCACTTCCACTTTAATCTTCTATTCCTGTCGCTTGAGGAAACTAAAACAGAAGAAATGCAAATCGATTGATGTAATGCAATGGGTTATTTCGATTTGTTACATCCTGCTCTTGTATTAAACAAAAACTCTTCGAGATTATCGAATAAAAGAAGGTTCTCGATATTGTCATATTTCTATTTTAAGCATCAATTTCTCTCTACGGATATCGTGTTATTTTTATATTGTTTATGAATTGTTTCTGTAAGGCCTCTATATAAATTCTTGTATGGTCGTTTTTAGCTATAAAATTCAATGCTCTATTCTATGATGATTTAAAATGCCTAATTTATTATCGTTAATTTATTCAGGCGGTGTCTGTGTCTATGGCTGCAAAGATTTAAAATTAAAACCGATTATATAGAGCCCAATTTTCGTTAAGTTACATATTAGTATGCATATATAACTTTCATTGCGTGTGAAACCGTCATAATGTATTTAGTAAAAAAACAATTAAATAATTCCTTACTAATTCTCTAATTTGTTACGAAAAAAAAACGGTAACAAATCTTAAACATAGTTATTTTAACTCAATTAATTAAGATAATGTCCGAATGTTTACTACCGACTGCATCTTAGTTCTACTAAGCGTACTATTTCCGGTACAAGTTTTTTAAGTAGCGTCATAAGAAAGCTCCAACAAAAGGAGAAACGAAGAACAATGGATGTGGTATTCCTAGCTCCCATTCAATCTGCGAATGTAGGTCGAGTAATTTGGATTTTACTGGAGTTGTATGGCGAATTGTTAAAGTTGTACGAATGCCAGTATTGATATAACGATGGGCCATTATCATGATTTATCACATATCTGTCGTTCAACATTTTCAGTATAAAGCTAGTTCATTTAGGGGTGGTTCTGACATTCAAATTAAAAAAACTAAACACTTATATAAGATATAGATATGATTGAAGTGTATAATATGCAGCAAGTATTGCTATTACATGCTAATAAATAAAACATAATTATAATAGTAAAACATACATACATCATCAGCCTGTGATAGTCCACTGCTGGACATAGGCCTCCCCTAACGCACGCCTTATCTATTTTAGAGGGCTTTTGGCCCGTATCCCACCACGCAGGTTCAATGCGGTTTGGTGAGTAAATGACTTTTTACAAGCCCATCCGACGCATAAATCGTCTTACTTTTCAGGCATTTGTGTGATCGGCCCAAATTACCCCAACCAACTACGAAACAACAATGAAAATTTGTCGAGAACCTGCAGGAATCGAACGCACGACCTCAGGTTTCCAAAGCATACGCCCATATCACTAGGTTAAGCCGGCAGTATGTTAGTTAAGTTTTTTAAAAATTACCCAAGTTACAGACATCGTGATGTAATTGCAACTCAACAAAGGACTTATTTCGGCAAACGCCATGATTACCTATGAAACAATCAAAATTTTATTTAAACTCTGCAATAGTCTTTGTAGAGTAGAGTTCACAAATTAAGACATGATACAGGGAAGACTTATGCCCACTTTGATACGAAATGGTCCTCATCGAATCTAAATATAGCGGTACGCACCGCTATGACTCAGCCGTCGTTGCATTGCACGTAGCGTAGGTTGTATCCGAAACGGTTTGGCGCCAAATCGAACGGACTTTAAAATGGCGTCATATGACATGCCATCTTGTTAAATGATGAAACCGGTTTGTTTGAAACTAATGTTCGCTAATCAGTTGTTATATGACGCTACGGAGATCATTTCACATCCTGCGGCCTTGACAACTTTTAGTTATATGCCATCTATAGTTTCGTGATTTTTGACCCCTCTCTCGTACATGTCACAGCATTTTACATTTTTAAGATACGCTAGTGTGACGTCAGATGTATTGTTATTTTACTTTTAGAGATTATAAAATTCAAACAGTAGTTTCGAAAGTATAGTAAAAGTATAGTATTGTTATTTTAAAGAGAATATTTTTGGTAATGTGACATCACGATATTCAGGACCCCTACCACCTGGCCCCACAAAGTCGCATTTTATCGACCCTTTCCGACCCTATGGATGGTCTTGGTTATTGTTTCTTAGTTTTTAGGATAACAAGGGCTGATCATCCGATTGCCTGTCAAATAACATACTCCATGCTTCGAATGGGATCACTCTCCAATCGTGTTTTCCTTCCCATCGGACTGTGATAAGTGACATAAAATGTATCCTAAATATCGATCGGCTGCCGTACTAAGCATCGACTGATAGCACATTACTGTAAAGGAAAATAAGACAAAAATACAATACTAAATTATTTACTGTGGATCATAAAGCAAGCAAAAAGTTATATAGTATACAAGCCCTTCGTATAAATAACTGATATACCATTTACAAGATCATACTTTGTAACGCGAATCATGACTCTATTCGGAAAACGAAATAGATCAATCGGTCGATTGTCATTCTCAGCTGTTCACTCACTTCCGTACCGGTTCACCTAGCCATATTGGAAATAAAAATAGATTGAATTCACACACGTAAAAGGACAAATACGTCCGTGTTAATAATTGAGATCCTGTCCTTTAAATTTACCTCACGCACGCGCTTCCTTACGCGTCGCCAAGGATGCGAATGAATGTAGTGTTGCAAAAATAAAAAAAACCGTTTTGTCATTTCGACCAGGCACATCACTAATTATAATACAATCGATTGTCAGCTGTCAAAACAACAGTCGGACACGTGTGTTGGGGCCGTGACTCGACGCTAACTAAATCGGGGTCGTTTATTTACGTGTTTAGTGCCATTAAGACACAATAGCTGACAACACTGATATAAGTATCACAGATAATCTATTCTCATTAATAAATCAAGGCCTATGTTATGGGCCTGCCTCCGTAGCCTAGTGGTATGGGCGTGTGCTTTAGAACCTGGAGGTCGTGGTGGTGGTGGTTTCGAATGCTGCGGGGACTCAACAAACTTTCATTGTTGTTTCCTGGTTGTTTAGGGCAATTTGGGCCGATCACCCAATTGTCTGAAAAGTAAGATGATACATGCATCGGATGAGCATGTAAAAAGTCGGTCCACCCACCAACCCGCGTTTGACCAGTGTGGTGGGATACGGTCCAAAACCTCCTAATGGATAGGGGTTTATTAGGGGAGGCCTATGTTCAGCAGTGGACTATCACAGGCTGATGATGATGATGTTATGAGCATATTATTTGTCGAATCTTTCTACAAGTAAGAGTTTTGGTGCAAAGATTACTAAATTGCAGTCTCATTTTAAACAGTAAATAATTTGTTAGCTGTTTTCATTTTATGAAATATATCACGTTGAAACTTAGACACAGGCAGGTAAAAAGTTTTATAACAATTGTGCTCCACAGTAGAAATAGGCACCCACAGATAGTTTCATAATTCCGTACCTACGTAAAAAAAGAGGTAATACCACGTTGAACAATAACTACATTAATAACAATACAAAAGATTCAATACAACAGTTAAAACGTATCGAACATTGACACGTCATTAATGAAATAAAGAAATATTATTTCCCGCGCAAAGATTCCGTTCGACATAATGGGAAACGACTCAAGTTAATATGTCGGCGAGAAATCTCGTTTCTCCAATTGCGTTGACGTGCTATGCGATCGATATATCGATTGATAAACACACAGACACTTCATTCTGTAATTATGACGAACGATACAAAGATATAACAAGCGTAAAAGAAAAAATATATGTTCAATTATATAATTGTATAGAATTACGCTTTGTCATTACAACCGTAAAAGATACAAACCTTTTAGGCTTAAACGAAGTATTTTACTAATATAGAAAAAAAATGTCTGCACATATTATGTGCTGATACACATACATATCTAACATTAAAATATGTAAAAGCTATGTAATACAACAAACAGGCGAATAGTCGGTCTAGTTCTGTTTGTATAGAATGTTATATTAGTACCTACATATATATACATATATATATAAAAGATTGACGCGTTAATATATGTATTTGTTACCCAACACTAAGGAATTTACCGTAAAACCTTAAAATGTTATACTTTCTAAAGCTTTCATCGTAAATTTCTTTCTCTTAACACAAATAACATTAATGCGCTACCGACCACTATTTGCCCAAGTACTTTATTAAATATTAAGCATACAAAAATGAATAAATATGTAGCACACAAGAATACATATGCATTATGTTACTGTATAGTACATTAATATTAATAAAAGAAATTTATTTAAAACGCCAAGTTTTACAGCTTTTTCATAACAGAACCATTGAAAAAAAACAGTAAGTGTTTTTATTTTTTTTATGTTACGACATACACAAGTTTTTAAACTTTAACACTATTTATTATCTTATATTAATCCAGACATGTAAAACCGATGTATTTAGCATTTATAATAGGTTTATGTACAATTCTATATTCGGGTTTAATATGTTATTAGTAGTAAATCGTAGTGCGATTGACGTTTATAGGAAATCTTAAACATAAAACGACTTGACCCAGATTTTATTAGTCATTTACAAGATAAATATTGGAATAATAAAATATCTATATTTGTTCATAAACATCCTTAAATATTATTGTCACCTTAACAACTATTTACATTGGAAAGTTTGCTTACAATATTGACTATTAGCATTTCTTATTACAATGGGTCCAGAAACCAAGATGGCGCGGGCCGACGGTTTGACAAGCGAGCTAATGAATCATGGCCGCCTGTCACAGACAATGTGACACGCGTGATATTACTACAATACGAAGTCATCGTAATATTTAAATATACATGTAATATCTGGTAAACCAGCATGACATCCAGCAACTGTAAGAAAAATCAATCGCCCTAAATGTCGAAACAAATTTTAAAACGAATAATAAAAGTTATACAATTTAAATAGTTGCACACATAACGAAAATGTAATGACGATTAATTATTTATTTATTTTTCAATCAACTTGACACAATATAAAGTTCACAAAAAGTTTATTATCGTTTAATAATATTTATATTAAAATAGTTCATTGTAATATTTATTTAAAGGGACCATCTACAAATGACGTCACACGGTATGGTATATCCGATGTTTTGTGACATCTAATTTTCAATATTTGCTTTTTAAAATATAAATGAAATATATTATATTTCTTTGTTTCCATATATATGTGACAATTACTGGGGAGGGGTCAAAAAATCGTCATATTCATGTAAAGTTATTTTTGGATAGCTAGCGAGATAGAGTAATTAAAAGACAAGTCATGTCATTTACATAACGTTATCTATGTATGTAGGTGTTGAAAGATCAAAATTTTTTGCCTTAAAAAGTTAACTGTTTAAAAATCGAACGTTGACGCGGACATTTCGCGCGGTGAAAGGTAACACGACCTTGAACTACATGTGCGTTGCGAATCTGTGCAGATTTTTACGCGCGAAAGTGTTAATTTTTTCTATAACAAATTCGGCTGGCCAGTTTAAAAAAAAAAAAGGAATGTGCAGAATATATTAAAATGCTTAGTGAATGTATGACTTAATGACGTTTGTTGCCGTCGTTGTAACAAATGAGAGAAAGCCCAAGTTATGTAATTTTATACACCGTTTTTTAAAAACCAAGACTTAAGAGTCCAAGTCGAAGAGAGCAAAAGCAATTAATTTACGTTATGTTTCACCTTAACCTAATTGGCTGATTAAATAAACATTTTTTTTGCGATTGATAATTTTGATAAAGCATTATAATTTTCCAGTCTTAATTCTTATATACTTTTTAGCAACCAATTTCACATAATAGTCGTTCAATATAACAGTTTATGAATTTAAAATATATATTTAAGTTTAAGCTCGCACGAAATGCCAATTTATACGGAAACATAAATGTACATTGACGGAAACAAAAAAGGTGCATTATTGCAACCATCGTGTCATTGTGCTCATCAATCAGCGCACTTATTACATATTTGTGAATAAAAAAGAACAAAATAAAGGCATAATTACCTCACCTCTTCGGCATCAGTTTATGATTCATAACGTGACTAAGAACATTGTCGTTGAAGATATAAGCCATTCGATGTATCGATACTAAAATATGACAAGGTGTAAAAATATAATGCATCCGTACAAGTAACGCTGTGAAATGTATTCTTTCTATTGACATTTTAAATAATCCTTTTAGGAAGGGTGTTGGATATAATAGGTCTTGACCTATCGTCAACAGTGTAGGCGTTGGATGCGTACTATTTTTTGCATTTGTTCACTAAAATTTTTTTTTTTTTTATATTAATATAAAGGTTTGGTAATAACAAATGCCTTGGATATTGATAATTAATTATCTTCTATATATAAAAAAATCAATTGTTGTTCGTTAGTCTCGCTAAAACTCGAGAACGTCTAACGATTTGGCTAATTTGGTCTTGAATTAATTCAGTGCAAGTCCAGGAAGGTTTAAAATGGAAATACATATAAAAAGATCGTTGTTGAAGGAAATAAATTATATCTTTCTACCAATATTAGAACTGCCTCCATAGTCTAGTGGTATGGGCGTGTGCTTTAGAAACCAGAGGTCATGGGTTCGAATCCTGCGGGGACTCAGCAAATTTTCATTGTTGTTTGTTAGTTGGTTGGGGCAATTTGGACCGAATACCCAATTGTTTGAAAAGTAAGATGATCCATGCGTGGGATCGGCAAGTAAAAATCGCTCCACTCACCAACCCACATTGGACCAGCATGTTGGGGTACGGTCCAAAACCCCTAATGGATAGGAGTGTATAAGGGGAGGTTTATGTCCAGCAGTAGACTATCACAGGCTGTCAAACCAGGTACACAAGTAAATATATATATATAATAACATAACACTTACTATATATATGTAGATGTTAATGAGATTTTTCACAAACCTAATGAAGACTGTCTACCACTTGCTATCATGAATTGATCAGACAAATACATGCGGTATTAAAATAGCTTGCTATCCAAAAATAAGCCTCCGGATGTTTGTTATATTTTTAAATATGTATAAGATTTGGTTAAACGAAACCAGATGTCGACACATAGTGTTATAACGTGTAACATTACACATAAAGCTGTAAATATAACTAGTATAATACCTATGCATTTACGCATATACTCTGCATAATTTAATAATACTACCTTACCAACATTATGGCGTTTCCCGTGTTATATATTCATATCATATTTACATATACTCAAAATGTCGACGTACTCATAAGTTTTTAAAAACAATATTTCTAGATCAAGAAACATGTACAAGAATTGTATACGGTCAATTTTTAAATGACAAAAAACGGACAGAGAAATGTCAGAACAGAATTTGCGTCGAAGCAAAAACGCAATCGGGATTATATGTAGTATGTTATATCTCTAAAAATTAAACCTTTGTCTTTTAATTACACACGCAGTCAAAAATTATCTTTCGTATTTATAAATACAAAATAAAACATGTTATTCTAAAGTAAAGACTTGAATTTTATACAAAGGAATAATTTTTCGTTGAATATAACGAATCTTCTGGTCTCAAATATTATACGAATCCGAATAAATAAACTTTAGAATAATTCTATAGCATAATATTACAATAAACAGAAATGTAATTTTTATTAACGGTATGTTTCCAGTTCCAATTAAAACCGCAAACGTAATAAAACAATAAGTTAATTATAACAAACCCTTTGTCCGTTATCAATAACAAGGCGTAGTGCATTATTAGGTCAGGTCGCAACGCGCGAACTTTATTGTTAGTATGAGCACTAACTAATAGCAACAATTGATAAGATTATACACAACTGTATAAATACAGGTAAATATGACGAAATATTTTGATAAATAAACTAAATAAGTTATATATAGAGTAATACTGAATAGACGTAGTTAAATGAATAAAATAATTTTAATTTTCAATTATTATTTATGTAAGGGATCTCATAATGGGCCCGAAGAAATAAAATACCTTTCCCATTTTGAAATCTTCCTCAAAGTCAAGTAACTATAAAGGATATAATTTAAATAGTTTTTTTCGTTATATATATAATTTAAATAGTCTTTTTCGTTATATATGGTCCTAACTAAAATATACATAAAACCAACAAGCTCCTAAGCTTCATTATTTAATTGCTGTTTATTAAATTTATTGTGTCGCTGTAATTGGTAAAAGTAAACTTGTTAATAACTAAATATGTAATTAAATATATGTTTCTTTATAATTATCGCTTTAATTTTATATCGATATTGAACTTATGCATTTTAAGTGTTTCCTGTTTGAGTGATATGAATACCTGAAACAGCCGATTACACATTTATAGAGCGGCATTGATTCTTTCAAGATAACAAAAACATTAAGTGTCATTTGTTAGAGAATCCATACTTAGGCTTTCTTAAAATTTTCTCCTAAAATAGACATAGAATTTACTGCACTACAACGTAATTGGTTATCAACGAGAAATGTCAATCAACACGCAAGATTTTAACAAACAAGGACTACAACATTTGAGCGCCATTACACTTTGAGGATGCAATTTGTTTACATTTCAAATTTATTTTCCTCAAATATAATAATAATAACTGCCTCCGTAGCCTAGTGGTAAGGGCGTGTGCTTTAGAAACCGAAGGTCGTGGGTTCGAATCTGGACGACTCAACAAATTTTCATTGTTGTTTCTTAGTTGGTTAGGCCGATCACCTAATTGTCTGAAAATTAGATAATCCATGTGTCGGATTGGCATGTAAAAAGACGGTCCACACACCAACCCTGCATTGGACCAGCGTGGTGGGAAACGGTCCAAAAACCGAATACCAAAAACCAGAAGCCAAATGGATAGGGAATGTATTAGGGATGCCTATGTCCAGTATTATGTATAATAATAATAAATTTACGCAAATAAAGCCTAAAGTCATACACTAATGGTTAGTGAAGATGTCCGAAAACCCTCAGACATCTTGGGCCAATAGCCAACATTACTTTTTTACGTTAATAAAATTTTTAATTTGGCCAAGTTGAGACGTGGCTATAATATAACAGAGATCTTTACAATTAAGATAAGTCACCAATTTTGTAGTATCCATTTATGTGTTTATTTTGCAGCTCTAGTGCTGTACAAGATAATAAAATCTCTAAAT